>JAKTYJ010000161.1:0-15703 GCA_030674515.1 Geotrichum armillariae | reverse complement strand
GTCGTCCTTAGAGACCTAATAATCATACACGAGCCATGTCGTCTATATCCTGCTCCACCTAGATTTTGCAGCATCGGTCTTCGTGGTTGAGTTGAATTGCTTTGTTACAGGCAAGAAAATAGTTCTAGTTTAGGAGAACCACCTTCAAGTTCTTAAGTTTTAGGCCTTTTTGGGCAAGACTCGGATATAGTTGCTTCTTGTGACACTGCTTCAACTAACCTTTGCGATTCAATTTCTTTTGGAGTTTCTTATGCGTCTAGCAGTTTGTCTGGCAGTCTGTCTGGCACTTAACGACCTGGTGATAGCTCGGACCTGATCTGAAGGGTTTCTCCGGCAGCTAGAACTGGTGTCATACTGATCAACAGCGTATTCTCTGTTTCTATAGTCACCTGTGGTAGCAGAGTCGGCTGGGCTCTGCTAGGTAAATGACTGCCAATCCTTCAACTCTTCAAGCTAGGAATTCCCATCTCCTTAATGGTCGTGACGGAGTCATCACATACTGCTTTCAACGGTGTCAATGCTTCGTAATTGACTTCGAGTCATTTGAGAGACGGAGGTGTCGGAGTACACTTCCCCAAAGTAACAACAGACCATGCTGTAGAGGCAGCTCGCTAATACCTCATGTGGGTTATCCAATTCTCCAAGAACTTAGTGCGGGCATGAAGATGTCCTATACAGTACCTAAGCGTGATTACATCTCTCTTGTATTCCTCAATAATGTACAGCATTCAGTTCATTGATTCTGAGTCAACAAGTATATCTTGAGCATACTAAACAGTATGTCAATATGTAGACATAAAGGCAAGCAATGAATTTACAATCTACTCCAAGGATTTGCTGTAGAGCCTCAATGGTTGTACTCCAAAAGAAAACAAGAGAGCCTTCCGATGAGCGAAACCAGAGAAGATATTCTCAAGAGTATTTTACATTGATAAGCTCTATGCTTGCAAGCTCACAAAGTAATTTAATGAATCATCTATTATAGTATAGAAAACTATATTTCGTTAGCATTGGTTTCATAGAAAATACTCTCAGACATCTACTTTAATGAACCAGACATTTCAACAATTCCATCAGTGGTTGAGAGTACTATATTCTCGTCATTCTGCGAAGGACACTTGGTCCAACGTATCAGGGGATTGACAGATTAAGTTCTTATAATCATATGGAGTCCATGTCTAATATCATTGAAGAGAGAACTGATATTTCAGAACGTTCATTCATACCTAATAATCCAGTTAGTAAATCGACAACTCAAGAGTCAAAAACAAGCTGTTAAATTCTCTAAATCAAATCCTGATTTCAGTGCTTCTTAGAGGTATGGGATAAAACATCATACTGAAGAGTCCGCCCAAAAAAAGTTATCATCATAAAAGGACAATTTAAAAGAAATAGCTAGTTTGAATGTATTCCAAATAAAAACCTACCTTTTATTTTTGTCTTTTAGTCTTTGACAATTGTTAAGGAAAAGAAAAAAGGTTTACCAAAAATTTTCAGCTCTTTATACTAAATACAGTGTTACCCGGATCAACTGAACCCTATGTTTTAGAATTAGTAGACTTCCTGCGTCACAAAGTCAATAGTCACGTGAACATTTGAACCTTGAGGCCATTAGTTAAAAAAAAAAAATTGATATATTGAAAGACTCATTTGGCATCAGCATCATATGCCTCAGTAAGTAATCTAAAATGCTCTTTTTCTAGTTCTGCCAGCTTTCCATTCACATCCTAAAAATGTTAGCAAAAAATCTATTCCTTGCAACTCCAAGGCCAACTTACACTCAAGATTGTGGATACTAAAAAGTAATTGTTGTACAAGAACTTTTCACGTTTTGATGAACCTCCAGATTTGCTAGTACCAAAGGAAACACTGATTTTAGTCAAAAGTGATTCAAACTCATTGCGTAGCCGTAAAAGACTGTTTGCAACAGGCTCGCTTTCGCTATCTTCTTCACATAGACTAAGAATACCAGCAACAAAACTGGAAAAAATTTGTGTAATTTGATGAGGAACAAGAGCGGCTGTTGAAGACGTTTTCCCACTAGAACCTGAACCATCTTGACCTCCAAATGTATGCACAGAGGCTCGCGACGTGGAACGCCGCAGACTATCGCAATGGGCATCCATTACTAGTTGAAATCTTGGCCATAGATTGATGAGCTGAAGATTCAAATAACTTTCTCCAACTGGTATTCTGCGATGTTGCAATTCGAATTCAAGTTTTCGACTTAGTCGAATGCAAATTAAAATTCCATATGCATCAAACGAGTCTTCCAGAAGAAATTTAGTATACTCCTATTGCTTGCGTTAGCTTTGTCTTAATAGAAACTCAATTTCCATACTTGTCCGTGTTGGAACGTGCGTTCGAATATTTTGTTGAAGTGTCGCTTGGCTTCGTCTCCATTTTTAAGTTGAAAGAAATCAGTAAGAAATTGATATTCCACATCAGCATTATCAATCAAAGCCAAGTTAAAACTCCTAAATCCAATCTCCATCCAATGTGTCTACCACAGCGTTAGCAAAGAGTAAAACAACACTCATCTAACTTACCATATTGTTGGTTTCAGCAATTTGAGCCAGCATGACTGAAGGATCATCAGAAGCAATAATATTGGCTCTGTTTCCTAAATTCAAACTATCCATTGCTTTCATTGCAGTTGGAGCTGGCCGATTATAAAATAATAGTCCTCTGCGGGAAGTGTCATCAGAACCAAGCAACACAGTTTTATCAACACGATTCACATTCAGCTTCTCTAAAGACTTGATGTATCGCTGGAAATAATTGCTGTAATACCAAGCCATGGTATTGATATATGCCTGAAGAAGATCCCTTCCGAGATCCGGGTGTGACTTTAAAAGAAAAGCATAGAGTTCCCGGTAATCTTTTAATTCTTTTTGAATTGCCTGTGCATTGATTCCAGCCACTCGTAAAGACTTGATTCGAGTTACGATAAAGTCGCGAATACGTTCAATTGCCTTATGTGTGACCAGCTTCAGCTGATTCTCAGCACCTTTGATGGCGCTAAAGCTCCCACGCTCTTTGAGCAAACCAAGTTCACTTTGCCGTTGCATGACATACTTTAATGCTGATCGCCATTGTAGTGATATTTCGCCATCTGCTATTTGTCGTACAATCATGGGAGGAATGATCAGTGCTTCTACAATTGGAGCAAGCTTTTTTTCAACTCCCTGCCGAACTTCAAGCTTCCGGCTGATCTGTTGCGACCGACTTTCTAAAGACTCCATATCTGCTGACAACGTGTCGAGATCCTTTTGCAGAGAACCAAGAAATACTTGCAAGCTTTCTAGTTGACAGTCTGATTTCGCAACTGTAGCACGTAAGTTCTCATATCCCGCCATCTTTTCGTCAAAATTATCTAAATCAGGATCGCTAATGTACTTGGTTTCAGCTTGCCCAGCTAGCTCCTCTATCGTTTTAATATTGATAGGTAAAGGCTCTTCCAAAGCCTTGTCGAGAAAGGAAAAGTCAACTTCATTAGTGTCGATAGTTTCTTCGTTAGGTAAATCTCCAAGAATGTCATGTAAAACATCCAGTACATTGACGGCAGACTCTGTAGTGCCTGTAGGTGGGTGTCGAGAAATTGACCGTCGCGAAAGGCGGCGCCCAGAAGGCCGTCCACCATTGCTAAACTGATCATTAGAAATAGTATCACCTAAGGTAGACGTTGAAGACAACAAGTCTAGTGAAGGTCGACGAGATCCAGCTGGGGAAGATCGTAGTAAACTATTCCGTGATACCCCATTACGGCCTGCTCCAATTGGGGGCTTGGCTGAATTATTTGGTTGGTTGCTCCCTCGCAAAGATGTTGTGAGAAAATTCATAATAAGCTCTTTTGTACGTGTCTCATATATCAAAAAGAGGAATGGAAGGGTTTCTTTTGTTAAACTTGATGGAAATGGAGAGGTGAATCTGAAATATGGCCAGCACAGTGCTGACTAGTATATTAGTCAACCAACCGTTTTTCACAGAGACAGTCGACTGGATAATAGTCAAAAAGCCATGTTAAAGAGCTAGTAGAAAGTAAAGAAATGTAAAGAATAATTGAGTGTAATAGTTTTGGGGATTTCAAAAATATGGCAATAATAGAAGAGAGTCCAGAGCTCATGGTTTAGCCTAAAAGTAAGAATATATGAAATACCCTCCAGCAGAATAAGAAGTTACTTGCTTTACTTGCTTTAATTGCTTTAATTGCTTCAATTGCTTTAATTGCTTTAATTGCTGAGAGAACAGTGTAATATACTTAAAATAGGTCGACAGGTGTCTGTGACATACTAAACTGAGTTTGAATAGTGGTGTGTCATTAAGTCCTTTAAAATTTTAAATTTCAATAATGCTTCCTTAGCTCAGTCGGTAGAGCGTCAGTCTCATATATCTTAGATATCTGAAGGTCGAGAGTTCGAGCCTCCCAGGGAGCAATTGTTTTTGCTTTTTTATTATTATTCTTATTCTTTTGAGTAAACCCGCTTGTAAGTACTCACCAAGTATTGAATGGATGGCACAAAGAAACAAAATACCTCAACTGAGTCTTGGATCTTTATAATCCAAACACTTGTGTTTTTTTTTATATTTGAAAGAAGCCTATCTAAAAATGAACATGAATTTCAATTGGTCTAAAAGAACAATTCTGAGGGTTCTGATAGGCACTTAATCAACACACTTAAGAGCTAGCTTAACTAGGAACAGCGCGTGAGGCTTTGTTTTAATGGGCAGAAAGAATTTATTGATTCATACTTACAAGTAGCTGTCAATTATATTCAAAGAGACAAGAAAAATATTGAAAAAGTAATACGATATGAAGTCAATTCCAAGGTGGATTCAAACTGCAGAATAATCCATGTCTTGTGGGTTTTCAAGCCTTTGGATACTCTGAATACATCAATCTGAAATATTTCAAACGTACAGCGACGACACTCATGACGGCTCCAAAAAAAAAAAAAAAAAATAGGCTGGTTTAATGGTTTCCCAGGAGTTCGCCGCTTACTTGCGGCTCTTAAATCATAGTACACATGTTTCTCTTCATTTAAAAGGAGGTTTTATTGTCACTCGGAATATTCTGAAGTAGACGACAGTAGATCTTATCGTAAGACCGGCTGATTCCCACGAACTCCATCGGAGTCTCCGAGTGTACCCCAAATATGCATTTTCATGCATCTCACTCCTGAGTGATCAACAAAAATCCGGATTCTTGTGCAACATGCAATTGCCGAGAGCTATTCAGCACTATCTCTAGTACGGAAGTGCCTGGCGATTCTCTGATTATCATAAACTTCTATCAATTAAAAACTAAAAACAAACAATGCTAAACAACTTAAAGAATGGTCTTGGGACCGTGGTAAGAAAGCTGGGTTTCTTTGCTCTTGCTAAAAGATGCAACGAGAGGTTCACGGAGAGGAAATCCCTCCAAGGAAGCAGCATAGGTAGCAACGGAATGGGCAATGAGCTTGGTATTCAGAATCCAGGCTGGGTAATCAAGGTTGGTAGTATCGTCGCAAAGCTGATGGTAACAAGGATCGTAAGCAACACCAGCAACACCTCCAAACATCTCAGCCTCTTCGGGTGTTTTGAGTCCCTCAGCACCAGTGGCAATACCACCACCGGGGATACCGTTCTTAATGAATCCATCATAGTCGGAGCGACCGTCAAAGGGAATAAGAGTATGGTTGACACCATGGGAAGTGTAGTAGTCAATGTAAAGCTCTTTGAGAGCGGCAGAACCAACAGGGTTGGCTTCATCATTGGCATCGTAAACCTGGTAGGCGTAGTTAGGAGAAGCCATCATGTCGTAATCCATGAAAAGACGGATCTGAGCATTTTCAGAAGGAGTAAGCTGGGAAACATAGTAGTCAGATCCGAGAAGTCCTTCTTCCTCAGCAGCCCACCAAGCAAATCGAACTTTGTTAGTGACGTTAAAGTTAGCAAGGGCGACGGCAACTTCGAGAAGAGAAATGGTACCAGTACCATCGTCGTTGATACCGGGACCAGCGGCAACGGAATCAGAGTGAGCACCAAGCATGACGACATTGTCCTCATCACCAAAAGTGGTATCAGCAATGACATTGTAAGTGCTGACATTCTTGACATAACCGTCAATGAGAACAGTGGCATTAAAAGTAATGTTCTTTGACAGAGAGTCGGCCCATGCAGAGCCCTCTTCGTAAGAAACACCAATAGTAGCGACTTGAGTCTCGGTAATACCACCCAAAGTACCGGAGAGAACACCCTCACCAGGAACGTTGTTGAATACGATGGCAGCGACGGCACCGGCAGCGCCCGCCAGTTCGGACTTTGTTCCAAATGCACAAGTACCACGCTCAATCAACGCGACGGAGCCGTTTACAGATACGGGGTAGTCGGAGACATCACATCCCTGATTAGCAACCAAAACGACGGGAGCAGTGACAGGTTTCTTCTTATAGGTAGGAGGCGTGAGGTCAAAAGGCTTTGCATCAGTTACAAGAGCACCTTCGACTGTCAAAGAATGAGCGAAAATGACGCCATTGGGGGCATGAAAGTACTGCTTAGAGACGTTGTAATAAGGTCCAAGCATACGCAGAGTAGACTCGATTTGGCCAAGGGTATTAAAGTGACCAGCCGATCCAATAACACGAGTGGGATGACCGTAGAGCTTGCTACCGACTGTGGCGGCATGGTATAGTTTTTCAGCACGGGCTCGCAGAGCGGGTTCGTTAACATAGGCCTGAAGACTTTCGGAGTCAACAAGAGGCTTGGATTTGATGGGTCCCCAGGATGGAGGAGAAGAACCCGCTTCTGCTAGCTGGGCAATGTTCAAAGTAAACTGGTCAACTTTTTGAGAACCCCATTGAAAGAGGTTGAAAGTAGGAGCGGCAGAGACTGAAGCGAGTGAGGCGGCGGCAACCGCGAATGTAGTAATCTTCATTATACTGTGATGTTAGTGATGAAGAGAAAGAATAAAAAAAAATAAAAAGGAAATGGGAAAATGGGGATATTTATAAAGAAAATGCAAGCAGATCATGGACTGGTGGGACTCGTGCGAGTCGTTCCAGAAGGAGGAGGCTGCCAAAGTTTCTGCATTTGTCAAAGCGATAGCCATAATAGGGAATATGACTTACCTATCGGAGAATTGAATTTAATCGAGATTTAATAATTGATAAGGGGTTGACAGGCCTTGAAGGAGGATCTTTGGATGAGTAGAAGGAAGAAGAAGAGGAGGAGGAAATGTAAGAAATAATCAAGATTTTTGGCGAAAGATTTCAGTTAAATACAATTCGTGATACTCGAATAAATGGTCATTCAGAGGGCAAGGGTTTAATAATAGAAAGGCGGTCAAGGCCGCTAAGCTTATCAGTTGAGTCACTTGGCTGGACGATTTGGACTATTTGGACTATTTGGAGGATTAGGCTGGACGATTTCAGGTAGAAAAGCTTGAATTTTGGCTCAAAAATAAGAATTCCAGTGTTTTACCTTAAATATTTCAAACGCTCTTCTCCATGAAAATGGTCAAACCCGTTGCTGCTTAATAGCACATCATGCGTTGCTAGCGTTGTTTTTGTTTATTTATTCATGTTCTCAGGCGATTCATGCATTTCAATGCAAATAACTTTCTTGGTCTTACAAAATAGTGCAAAAAAATGGGAAAATCCGATAGATTGTCAGAAATATCTAAAAAATGGGCCCAACCGGGAATTGAACCCGGGACCTCTCGCAATCGTGCTTAGAAACCCTAAGCGAGAATTATACCACTAAACCATCGGGCCAACTTCCTGTAAAAACTTTTTTACAGACATACTAGAAGTAGTTCAATGTAATTTTAAGCAACTCTTGCAGATTTTTTGAATTCATTAGTTACTAACATGAAAATTTGGAAAACGAGTAATAATAAACTTTCTGTATCCAGAACTGGGTTACCGCGGCTGTTGAAATCAGACTTGGCCTCCACTTGTTCTTCATTATACGCGTATATACAGTACAGTATAATATAGATAATTAGATTTCAATTCTTTCTTTTTCTAGCTGCTAAAGAATTGGCTCCGTATATTTGCGTTCTTGGGTTTCAATTGAATAAAGCTACTTACTAGTACCCAGAGAAAGAATAACATAATTAGTTTCACATTAAGGCAATCCATGCAATTAGAGAGGTCAATCAAGATATTCTAATAATCATTTCCAATTGTTGGAATGTTGAGCGCTGGGCCTCTATTTTCCGATACTAACGAGAAATGTCAGAGAACGCTGATGTACTTGTGCCTCTAGGTGTTATTATTGTGTACATGTGTTTTTCAGATGAACTTAAAGACAAGACATCCCGCAACTTGATTAATGAGACTGAGAGGCTATTCCGAATATTCTGGGTTTATTTCATAGTTGATGACTACTCGTGCGTATTGGACGGCCGTAGTTGGAACAAGCACGACAAAGAGGCAGATGGTGAGCGACATCGTGGTACGAGATTACGGCAACCAAGAATTTCCCTGCTTTAACAAACTACCCTGTAAGTTTTATTTCTGGCTTTACAAGCTTAGTTACAGTGGTGGTAGTGAATGGTCCTGCCGTAATATGCTGGAAAAAGGAGCATTCAACAGTACGTTTGGAGCTAGCGCGAATAGATTCCCAGGCTACCGTGAGCCCTCCGGTATATACTACAACAAAAAAATTTAGTCCAGAACTTTGCGAACACTCAATTAAAACATAGCATATTGTAAAGAAGTTGGCGGTGAGCGCGATTTAGATGATTGGCGGTTTGAACATGTGTAAGGACAAGGATGGAAAGATTCGAGATTTTTTGACTGTTTTTACCATTCAGAGCTGAAATTTATGGCAGCTTTGAAACAGGTTAGATAGAATGCTATATAGTTTTTCCACCGGGTGGTTTGTAGCGCCTGTAGGGTCTTTTTGGTATTCTATTATCATGTTGGTAAGAAGAATGTGCTTAGTTGGCTTCAGAACTACATGTGATCCGGAGTTCTAAAGAGCCAAACAGACAATTAGATCTAAATTACCTGTTGAATAATTCACATTTTATTTTCGGGCGATTTTATTTTGAAAATTTCTGGGAAGCCTTCAAATATCTGAATGGCAGTTTCATTAATCAAGAGACAATCAACGTGAGAGATTTTTAGAATTTCAAGCGGTCCTATAATGATATCTTGATATGGAAAATACTGTCAAGTTACCATTGATATAAAAAACAAACGGATACTGTTCAGCTCAATTGGAGCGACCAGGGGAAGTGTCAACAGCGTATACTAAGCCTCAATATCAACTTTGTTTCCAGTACCATCCCCCAATTTTTTGTGGTGCTCTTTTCAATGCTAGCACAGTTTTAATGGCTTGGACCAAAAATTTCAGGATGAGACGCCTACTTACAATTTTTTTCATCTTTTATTAGCCATTATCTAGATGGCTTGACTTGGTTCTTCGCGATTGATTTACGTTACATTAGCACTCGTATAGTAAGTTAGTGACTTCTAGATGCTTTATTTTAAAAAATGTCCAATTCTAAAAAAAGAACCTACCAGGCTTATCCTCAACACAAAAGCTTCAAAGTGGTTAATTTTCTCCAAATGCCCTATCAAAAGCCAATGAACACTACTTGAAGAGCATTGAAATCTGAGTAAGAAAAAAAAACAGCCATTTCAAGTTTGGCAATGTTTCAGGAAAATAAAAGTTCACATGAAAAGAATCATCAAGCCAATCTTAGGGTCATCTCAAAGGATAGAAGAGGGTTGAGATTGGTAAAGTAATTTCAATGCGGAAATATTGCATTCACTTTGGAGTCTCCGGTATATGACGATAGTCCTGAGCCATATTGATTTGACTTGGATTAGAATTTCTGATTCTTTCTATAAAGAGCGGCTATTCAAATTTTCACCGCAGGTCTAGCGCTAGTGGTAGAAAGCGAAGCCATAAGTCACTTGGTACGTTCTATGTTGGTATATTATAGGTTGGTGGCAGTTCTAAGTTATTGGTCGTGTTCGACTCGTGTATTCTTTTATTTTCTTTTTACCGTTGCAACTGGCAACTTAAAAGTCTTTTTACAGCAAGAATTTGTTCCATCTAAAATTGAGTCAAGCCTCATTCACTAAATTGAGGTCTTAAGGCTGGGCAATTATTCGAGTAACAAATTAGGTTTCTTACTTTTGCTAATAATTCGCATTCCAAGTTCCAGCTGAAGTATGCTTGGATGCTACACTTATAATATGGTTAAAATAAGCTAATAAACATTTTTGCGGTTTAAAAATCTTGAATCGCTTAATTTAGTAGCCATTTATTGTAATGGAATCCTTTGATGTTCCTTTTAGTAGCCATTGATTCTATGTGAATCATCGGTTAATATGAAATAGAGGCAAGTATTCTATAATTGACAATCCTAAAAATAACAGTTCACTATTGGTTATAAATAAAGGATATTCCATATTTTCCATCAACTAAAACATCACTCTCTCTGAGAAATTCAATCGTTCTCATTTCGTTCCAATGGTTAAAGCTTTCGTTTTTATTGCTCCTGCGTTGTTGGCGGGTTCATTTGTATCAGCTGAAATCAAGAATTATAATCCAATCAATCATTGTGATCCATCAATCACCTTTGTCAAAACTAATCCTCCTGCCAGCATCTCCCCGTCATTCATTGAATTTATGAATGGCAAATGGCAAATTGGTATTCGTGTTTCAGTTCAAGATGTTCGAGGTTTTGGTTCAGCATCTGTTATTACAGTCAAAAAGACTCAGCCCGATACCGACAATATATTTTTTCCCAATGCTTCAGTGAATCCATTTGACTTTTTCAAAACATACACTGTCGATAATCCAGAGTCAAAAGACGGCTTTCTTTGTGCCCCGAATGTCAGATTTGATTATGTTTTCAAGCCTGGTACCTACATGCCTCTTAGTATCAGCACTGGTTGTTCAGGTAGTGATGTGTATCCTCAAATTTGTTGGAAACCAGATGCTCAACTTACCTCAAGTAAGTTCTTTAACTGTTTAATGATTTTGACTAACTCGTATAGATTTCATTCCACCATGGAGTACTAAGCAATCCATTCGGTCCAATCCATCTTCTCAAATAGTTTTGCCTACAGAGACTGCCACTCACACCTCCAAGAATCTAAAGGAAAAAGCGGTGGAGTCCAAGAAGGCTAAACAAACTCAGGAATCTAGGAAGGCTAAACAATCGCGGGAGTCTAAAGCCAAAGAGGAATCTAAGAAAGCCAAACAAACACATGAATCTAAGAAGACCAAGTCACCAGAGAAGTCTCGGAAGGCCAAGTCCCCTGAAGAATCTCGGAAATCTAAAGCAGAAAAATCCAAAAAGGCTAAACAAACCCAAGAGTCTAAAGCCAAGTTACCACAGGAGTCCAATGTCAAAAAAAACCCACGCTTTCCAATTCCTACGCCCGTTTCCAATTCTACTATTTCTCGCATTCAGACACAGCAACCAAAGCAACCAAAGCAACCACAAATAACTGAGCCTGTTGTGACTACATTTTTCCAGCCCAACTTTACCATTACAATAACCAAAACTTATCCAATTGTTTATGAGACCAAGACTCGTTTCACTGTTTGCTACTTTACCAAGATTCCTCATCTTCAACCTTTCAAGACTCGGCCTTCATTTACGTTTACAGTGACTGCTAAACTACCTTTTGTGACCAAGGGCTTTACCACGTACAAGACTTTTACTGACTTGGTGACTACAAATCCTACAGTTCCTCCTCCCATTGTCACTACTATTCTTCCTCCTCCTTCTCCCCCTTCTAGTACAGCCAATGAAACTGTATACACCAATATTCCGGTATACAGACCACAGTATACATTGACTTTAGTCAAAACTTACCCGGTCATTTCTGATTCTTTGACTTATACAACGACTTCCACGTTTACTGAAACTCCATACGTTACTCCATACACGAATTCAGAACTTGCACCAACGTTGACTTTGGCAGTCACTGGTACTGTTCCTCTTGTTACGGATGGAGTAACGACTTATACGTGCTACACTGATTATATTACTACATGTCCGCCTGTTCCTCTTCCCACCCTTGAAACCACCAGTGCTACCACCACTACGACGACTTCTGTGACTAGTACTACTGGATTCCCTGTTCGAATGTTTAAAATGTTCAAGAGAGATCAAACCAAAAAACAGACCATGTCTGTTTCTCACGTCCCTTCTTCTGTAAGCGCGATTACAACGGGAAAACGTACTTCTACACCATTTGCGCAGGCGAACAGTGTTGATCCTAGTTTTTCAGTACCTGTTGCACTTATTTTCAGTGTCTTACTTGTCGTACTTATCATCTAAACCAGCAATATTTTTAAATTCATAAACCATGTAAATTATTATTTGGGCAGCTTGCTATAAGAAGTTTAAACATGAAATACAATAAAATATTTTGGTAGAAAAGAAAGTCGATCCATTCTTACAAAGTTAGCTAATGGACTAGAAAATGCTTGTAATTTTTGTTGACGAAAATTAATTGTTTGAAAGGAACTGACTTTACTTGTAGAACCTTGAGATATATGTATACATGTAAATACGAGTTGCTTTCCATTAATTTCAACCCCACCGCAGACTTTTAAAATTAAAGCTTTATCATGTATTTCTTTATTTTAAAGCTCAAGGTATAACTTTCATAGTTAGGCTCAAGAGTTGAATCTCAGATGCACTCATATACATCAATTGACACCAAGCTTCTAATATCAAAATATTTTAAACCAATATCAATCAACTACAATGCTGTTCAATTCCAAGTATTTCATCTAGTATTATTTTTTTTGATTATATTAAAAAAGCTTATGCTAGAGTCTGAAAAGTTCGTCAATAACTTTTGAAAGGCCATGGCTCTTATAAAGCTCTCTCAAAGAATTTAATTCATGTGACATCTACTCTAATGAAGCGTGGTGCTGTCTTCAATGTCCAAAGGCTTCACAAAGCAAAACACCATTATCCAGACCAAAATTCATTTAATTTTACTAGTCCAAAGGATTTCTAGAGTTGATTTATTTCAACAAGCTGAGTCCTCGAAAGTGTGCACCCACAACAATTCAACTTCTGCGCTTTGTTTTGCCATTTAAAAAGGATTTTTACCGCTTACAACTCCTAAATGCCGTCTTTATTTTATTTTGGTTCTCAAGAAAGCTTTAACGTTGAGTTCAATTCCCACTGTAAAAATGACACAGCTGTCAAATATGTGACACTTTCTCCTTTTAGATCTCAAATTTAATCATTGAGATATTTAGAAATTTTAATTGGCCATTAATAATACTACGCAGAGTACGCACTGTAAAAAGATACCAGGTTAACGCACCTCTGACATCGTTCTTGCATTTAGCTTACATATATCGAAGTACTTGGGGTCCGATCCTAAACCTGGAGTTGAATCATCATACAAAACTGGACAAAATCACAATACGTGCGGCTGGAGCAAATAGAAATAAATTTAACCTAACCCGAGCCGATTACGGCTTTAAGAAGTCCGGGAAATTGGGGTAGGCCTAAGTACTAGATTCCATAGGCTTGAAATTCTGAAGAAATGAAATTTCGTCTCTGATTTCTCCTTTATTCTTGTTTCAACTTGTTCAATTCTCGGCTTGTTCAATTTCTTTTTCAACCTTCTCCAGAATGTTCCAAGAATTTTTGAAACAGAAACTCACTCCGACTTAAACTCACTGGAGAATCCTAAACCCTGAAGTCTAATTGCCGCTTAGCAAGCTACGTACCTGGATGTACACAGCCATCAAAGCCCGATTTCGTGATGGTGACTCGACGGCAGTCCAGAGAACAAAAACGGTTCAGTTTCAGGGAAATCAATACCGATAGCAAAGCGCCGACATTGATAGCATTTAGTATAAAAAGAATTCATCTCCCACTTTCATCAAAACCAACCAACAATATCTTAAACATCTACATCAAACACTTCAACATACAACTACAATGGTCAAGCAAGAAGATTTCCACATTGAAAGATGGATGGACGACTACGAAACTAAGGTAGAGCTCAACATTTCCGAAACATGCTGCCACTCATTGTCTTTAGACAAGGTTGCTGAAATTATCGGCAAACCTGTGCCCATTAAAGAAATCACTGAAACCCGCCTGGTCTATGGAGCTATCCCAGGCTCTGAAGTCCTTCGTGAAACCATTGCTACCATGTACAATGAAACTGGTTTCAATGCTGGAGCTGATCTCATCAAGGTGGACCATTCTAATGTCCTCATTACCAATGGTGCTATTGGCGCTAACTTTTTGTTGTACTACGGATTGGTCGGTCCTGGAGATAACGTTGTCGTTGTAGACCCCGTCTACCAGCAGCTCAAGTCTGTACCCGCCATGTTTGGAGCTGAAGTGTCCTTGTTGGATTTAAAGCCTGAAAACGGATACTTGCCAACAATTGCTGATTTGAGAAAAGCTGTCTTTGAAGCCAAGAACCCTACCAAACTTATTATCATCAATTCTCCCCATAATCCTACTGGATCTGTTATTCCAACTGACCTGCTCCACGAAATTGTAGCTGTCGCCCGTGAGGCTGGTGCTTACCTCAAGTGCGACGAAGTCTACCGACCCATGTACTTTCAAGACCCCAAAGACCTTCCTCCTTCTGTTGTCTCTATTTATGACAAGGGTATTTCTACTGGCTCTACTTCCAAGGCCTTTGGTCTCGCTGGTTTGCGTCTTGGCTGGATCGTGGCTAATGATGAACTGGTCATTAAGGAATGTCTCAGCCGTCGTGACTACAACACCATCTCCGTTGGTCTGCTTGACGACATACTTGCTACTTGGGCTCTTAGCGAGTACCAAAAAATTGTTGACTACAACACCCAAGTTTGCCTCAAGACTCTTGCTTTCCTTGACAACTATGTAACCTCCAGCAACGGCGCTGTATCTTACGCTAAACCCCAAGGTGGTACCACTACCTTCCTTCAAATTAATGGACTCCCTGAAAACAACACTATTGAGTTCTGCAAGGCCGTTATTGCTGAAAAGAGTACTTTGATTGTTCCTGGTGAAACTTTTGGAAAGCCTGGTTTCATTCGTGTCGGATTCGGAAATGAACCTGAAAACTTTGTGATTGGATTGAACCGAATCAAGGACTTCCTTATTGAGGCCAAGTACGTTGCTTCTCCCTGGGGTAACTAAGCCATAGCTGTATATATCTTGCAATTGTAAATTTTGTGAATAAATGTGTATTGCTTAAGAATTCAGCAATGTTACTCTATTCCTTTGCCTTTTTTATATCCTTTAATGATTGATTTTTAAAGTCGCGGTCTATATAACCATAGAACAAAAATCAAAATCAAGTAAACAAAAATAGCAGTAAAACAAAATTTTCAATAGTAAACAAAATTTTCACTCTAAAGAATAAACTGGAGTCTTTTTTTTTGAGTCAATTGTGTATCTTTTCACCACTAGTCAAATCTGCCTCGAATAAGCTCGAAATATACCTCTGTAAAACACTCAACTGGCTGGATTCCACAAACTAGAAGCCACTTTTTGGAAAAACTCTCTTCGAGATAAAAAAAAAACCATGTCAGATATACTTTCAATATCCTTAAAAATGAATGAATTTTTGTTCTTTTATTCATGTTTTAACTCAATACTTGAATTATTTCAACTTCACTTTCTAGTTCCCACTTCAATAATTAATAATCCGCACAGTATCCCTCATCTTCTACTTCCATATAATCACCTCTCTTATTGTTGTAA
>JAKTYJ010000160.1:0-15750 GCA_030674515.1 Geotrichum armillariae | reverse complement strand
ACATACGAGATACTTATAGTATGTGATCATAGTGGGTATTTTGAAATTGGAGTTTAAATTCTAGGCGTAACTTATCTAGAGAGACTATTTTGACGTGGGAAAATATTAAAAAAAGATTCATTAATACATGTTGTAGAAAAAGAATTATAAAAAAGGTTAAAAAGTTGAATAAGTTCGTAGGGATCCCGAGTGGTTTCATGTGAAAAGCTTTATATAGCAAAAGTTGAGGTTCGGATATTGGTTCATGAGACGTAAAAGTTTAAGCAGCAAGTTGGGCCTTCTCTTCTGATTCCAGCAGCTTTTCCTTTTCGCTCTTCCATCCTTTCTTTCGTTGGCGTTCTTCGTATTGTTCTCTAAAGTTAAGAACTCTATCAACAAGAGCAGCCGACTGCACATGGTCATATGGGTGAGCACCAATTTCAGCATAGAGACCCAGTCGTTTTGCATCGGCATAGGGATCATTGTTCTCCAGAACTTGACCTCCACAAGTCTCAATGGGTGTAGGACCGTGAAGAATCTTGGAAATGTTGATAACAGGCTTGACTGCCTTAATGAATTCCTCAGTTGGAGAAAATGGGGCTGACAGTACAACGGTATCAACAAATTTGCATTGTAAAACACAAAGCGCTCGCTCAAAGAGATTCATAATAGGATAGCTCTTGCCCTTGGTGCTGTTCACTGTGGCATCATCATGGATACCAACAACAACAATAGCACCTTGCTCGTCGGCCTTTTCTCTAACTGCACGCAGAAATTCGATATGACCCATGAAGAAAAGATCAAATCCTCCGTCAACGTAAAATACTTTACTTTCTGTGGTCAGCGACTTGCCAATCTCCACAGAAGGAGCCACAACTTGTGTTAACCCCTCGTTCCAAATGTACAACCCAGCGCCTGCTGCTTTTCCATCCTCGGCTGTTGCATATAGCCTGAAACGTTCAAGAGAGTCGGTTGTAAGCAAAGGATGAGCTTCTTGCAACAAGTTGTCGGACTTGGGAAATGAGTCAATATGATGGCTCGTAGAAGTAGAAAGCATTCTACCGACCAAATCAGTTGTGGAGATATTAGGGGTTCTCTTTACAACGAGAAATCTTCCCATCTCCTTGACGATGCGATAACAGTCGTTTCCGTCCGCATCAGTGGTAATGTCGTCTCCGTGAACAACATATCGGCATCCATAAGAATCCATAAACTCAGGTTCTGTGACGTAGGGAGCAGCAGCAACAGCCTTGGTACACCATTTGCAAGCTTCAACGGCTGTCATTCTCTCCTCCAAATTCATGACCACGGGGCCTTTATTGAGAAGGATTTCTTCATCAGTATGAACACCAACATAAAGCTCATTTCCTAACTGACGAGCTTGAAGCATAGCTCCAGCATGGCCTAGTACTGATTAGCCATTGTTCAAGTCTAATTAGTGGATTTAACTTACCATGATGAGCGAAATCAAAGCACCCATCAACCCAGATTCTGTCGTCTCTTACTTCAGGTTTGGTCATTTTCGTAATAAAGGTATTAATGTTCTAGATATTAAAACCAAACAGAGTCCAATTAAAAATAAAATTGATTTTAGGAGTAAGTAAAAGAAAGAAATCTCACTCAAAAGAATTAAAGCGATTTGATTTCGTTAGGAGAATAGATGCAATCACGTGTCAATTCAATCTGAATTTCTGACCGTCGACCCTGAGACTTTTTTGATTTACTCATAATTGCCCTAACCCTTCCAAATATTTTTCGACTCCGACTCATTGATCTCTTCACACATCACCGTCTTAGGGCAGGCCTTGCTAATTTTCCTTCTTTTTCTCCAACAACCAACTTTTATTCGTATTCGCCAATATGACTACACTCACTCCCGACGAGCAGTTTGAACTGATTTCCAGAAACTTGCAGGAAGTTCTCAATCCTCAGATTATCAAAAATGTTCTTGAGGTTGAGAAGCGATCACTAAGAATCTACTGGGGTACCGCACCTACTGGCCGACCTCACTGCGGATACTTTGTCGCCATGACCAGGTTGGCCCTTTTTCTCAAGGCCGGATGTGAGGTTACCGTTTTGTTGGCTGACTTGCACGCCTTCCTTGATAACATGAAGGCTCCCCTGGAACTGGTCGGTTTCCGTGTCAAGTACTACGAGCGTATCATCAAGGCCATTCTGACAAGCATTGGCGTTCCCATTGAAAAACTGCGATTTATTGTCGGTAAATCTTACCAGCTCACTGAAAAATACACCCTAGACATTTTCCGTCTTTCAAACATCGTTTCCCAAAACGATGCTAAGAGAGCTGGTGCTGACGTCGTCAAGCAGGTTGAGAGCCCTCTGCTTTCTGGACTCATCTACCCTCTGATGCAAGCTCTTGATGAGGAGTTCCTGGGTTGTGATGCCCAGTTCGGTGGTGTTGACCAGCGCAAGATTTTCGTTCTCGCTGAAGAGAACCTGCCTGCTCTTGGATACAAGAAGCGTGCCCATCTCATGAACCGCATGGTTCCTGGTTTGACTCAGGGTGGTAAGATGTCTGCCTCAGACCCCAACTCCAAGATTGATTTGTTGGAGGACCCCAAGCAGGTCAAGAAGAAGATTAACAGTGCTTTTGCTGCACCCGGTGTTGTTGAAGGCAACGGTCTTATTTCTTTTATTGAGTACGTTGTTTTCCCCATCTTTGAACTTAGAGAAGGAACTCCCACCTTCACCATCGACAGACCTGAGCAGTACGGTGGTCAAATCAACTACACCTCGATTGAGGACCTCAAGGCTGACTACGCTAGCCAAGCTCTGTCTCCTCAGGATTTGAAGCTTGGTGTCACTGACGTCATTAACGCATTGCTTAAGCCTCTTCGTGAAGAGTTCTTGAACAATGAGGAGTTCCAGCTTATTGAAAAGTCTGCCTATCCTCCTCCTCCCGAAAAGGTCAAGAAGGCCAAGAAGGAGAAGAACAAGGGTTCCCGCTACCCTGCCGGTGCTGCTCCTGCCACTGATGGTGCCGTTGAGGAAGTCACCAAGGCCGTTGAGAACACTACTTTGTAATAGAATATTGATAAACTGATATACAGAGAGAAAAATAAATATTAACTGAAGTAAAAAAAAAAAAACAATGTCTATATACTAAAGCGTATCCCATCCTCCGACATCAACAGTAGCGTATAATTTTCTGGCAATATAGTCGGGAATACCATGTTGTAGCCAAAAAATTTTAATGAGATGGTCATATCGTTTCTTGTTTAAATATTGCGGCCGGCCACGTCTAAAAAATAGTTAGTAAATCAAATAGCATAAACCGAGTTGTCCAACTGACCTCATCGTATCTTCGCTCTCCCCATGTAAATCGAGATAAGGAGCTGGCATGAAAGAACCTTGTTTGTCGTTTAAAAACAGAACCGAGCTTCGTTTGGGTAGCAAGAAAATACCAAGACTGCGGCCACAGGATTCTAGATGCTTGTTACATTCACCCATAGAAGAATCGCGGGATGTTTGTTGAACCCTGACCAGCTCGCCACAGAATAGACAAATAGCAGGCTCTGCAATAATGGCCTCTTCATCCTTGGGTCGCAAGATAGACAAGGAGAAAAACTCGTCAAGTCGATGCGACAGGTTAAGTAGCTTGACAACTCCTGGATATTCAATGTTTAAATCTGAGAGATTCCAGGTCTGAACTTCCTGTAGCCAGCGACTAACAAGTGTAGACGAGTTATCAGAAGAGTTGGGTTCTAAACCTCCACACATTCCAGTCAGCATTGCACCTAAATGAGGAATCTTGAGAAGATCACAGAGCTTATCCGCTTCTGGGCTGCCTTCATAGCCCATGTAGTCGTAAGAATCGTAGTCCTTTGCACATCGAGCAAACATGAAAACAGCACTTTTACGCAAAAACGGAGTAACTGATTTGAGCAGCATAGAATACAACAGACAACCAAGTTTGGGATGTTGCCAAATATGCTCAGCGCCTTGGCTAAGCTTAAAAGTGCCACGAATCTGGCCCACAATGGCGCTTAGTGCTTGTAGTGAAGTCTCGTCAATCTGTTCCACAGCTGGAAGTTCAAAAAAAATGGGGTTTTCTACCCACTTGGCCTGCGAATCAATCTGAAAAACGAGGAAACACAAAACATTTAAAATCTCTCCCAAGAAATAAGAACGAACAAAGTGGTTCATATGAAGCTTGTATCCGGGAGAATGAAACAAGGCAGCTTCAATAAGACTAGTGAAAGGCGTAGTAGACACAATAATGGGAGATTTATCCAAAGACTCAAGCTTCGCAGGGACAATGGTAGTTTGGCAAAGGTATCGGCTATTATGACAGTAGGCAATCATAGTACCAGCATACTCGGTCAGAATACGTATAAGAGTGAGCGAAAGTGTAGGGATTTGATCCAGGATAATACCTTCCATGCCTTTATATCCTACTCCTCTGAGCGACATCTCCAAATCAGATATCGTGACAGCAACACTAGTACACACAGCTTTCAGGGAAAAGTCGCTCGATCGCGTAGCAGTGGTCCTTTCTTCATTCGTAAAGTTAGCTGCAACAATAGTGAAACTAGTGTCAAGCTGTGTGAGAATTCGCTGTTCTTGCGAAGAAGCAGGGAAGTTGTTCTTGTCAAAGGGCACAGTCGATAAATCATTGTGGTCAAATCCCAAAACTGAAGAATAAATAGGATCCATCAAGGCTGCCGCACTTTGAAACAGGTTCGAAGAAAATCGCGGCAAATCATTGGCCTCACTAAAACGATTGTCATCAAGTGCTGAACTCAAAAACTCAGTGTATCTCTCTGAAGTCTCTAAAGTTGCAACTAAGCTTCGAGTGTTGGCCTTCCAGGGGATAGGAATAAAGGTATTATTCAAGGACCTGCAGAGTGGGCAAAGACATTCACATCTGTTGGGATCATCAGGGTTATTCCTGGTAAGCTGATTGCCGCGACAAAAGATGCTGTTCATATAATTGGTGTAACAAGAGTGATGCAATGTATGACAGCAACTGGCAATCACTGTATTCATCTTGACATTGCTATTGGGAAATCCTGGACCAATCTTATTTTCGTCACGGAACTTTTTTTTGTACTTGTTCCAAGCCTCGCTTCCGACAGTAGGCTCATCTTCAGGTTCCTCTTCATCAAGATTCTGAGTTGACCCATAAGCTTCATAAACCCAATCGGGGGCGTCAAAGGGGACTGTGCGATCTGCATTGGACCGTTGGATGTATCCCAAGACGCCAAATACACTCTTGGAATCACAAGGCATGCGGCATAGAATACACTGACTTCGAGGGAAATTCCAGTCAGTAACATCATTGGTGTCCATTTCGTCGGCTTCTTCCTCTTCTTCCTGGATTCGCGACTTGTTCTTCTCGGCAAACTTTTTCTGTTGCTTTTGCAAACTGGCCAAAATCTTCTTTTGCTTCTTTTTGGCAAACTTCTTTCTTTCGTTGCTTTTCTGCTCTTCCTTAGTCTCGCCTTCTGATTTGGGTTGAATCAGTTCCACATCTCCCAGTCTATCCTTCATGTGCTTGGTTACCAGCTCAGGATCCTTCTGATGAAAAATTTCGATAATTCTAGTGATGAGAGCTTTGCTACCATGGAACGCGGGGTCGCGAGAAATAGAATACAAAAGCAACAAAACACTGCTCTTAACCCCAGGAGGTGAGCACATGAGCGCAGACAAAATACCAGGCTGTTCAATATGGATATCTTTGCACATGGCAGCAGCAAAAGTAGCATTTCGAGGACTGTCGATATTCAAATCATCCAGGGCTGCAACATGCAACAAACTCAGAACCAAACTCAAAATAACATCACCCTCCCTGTCTTTCTCAGTATCCTTTACAATAAAAGCAAGCAAATCATAAATGAATGTCGCAAATGCAGGCGTGCGAGTAAAAGCACCAATATTAACAAAAGGTCCAGATGTAATTGGTTCAAGCATTGGTTCCATAACAATCTCATCCAAGGGCTGCTTAGTCTTTTTGTGAATGAAATTTTTGAGAACAGCTTCTGCTTCACCCATTTTAGGAGATGAGAAATGAAGGTAACGGGTGTCGAACTGTGCCATGCACTCAGGCTTTAGCTCATAAAGGCCGTTGTCGCGAATTCCCACAGGAGCTTTAAAGGTGGTCAGCTCGGAAAGAACAATTTCAAACATCTCATCAGTGGTAAGAAGATCAGGTACAACATCGCAAATCTCCGAAAAGGACATAGACTTGAATGCAAGGCATTGGATAATTTCTTTAACAATGTATTTTCTCTTGCACTCTTTAACAGAAAGACCCAAGAGTTGGCGACGCTCCGAAATGAAAACAATCAAGTAGTGGATGAAGTCTTCAACCATGTAAAGACGTTGGTGGTCATCAAAGGCAGGATTGTTCTGCCAGTCTAACAGCCCCCATCTATCCAAGAGGCGGAACATTACCAAGTTGGGATCAAGCACAACCAAAGATGTCTGTACCATGAAGATGTCACGACTAAACGCAGGATCTCTAAGAGTAATATCTCGGTAATAATTCATTTGATTTCGAATACTCAAACCATTGCGAACCCAGAGACCGATCTTGATTTGCGAGAGGAGAATAAGTACTCGAACATGATAATCGAATAATAAAGCAAGAATCTCTTCCTGGGCATTAAAGTCGTATCGGTCGGTAAATTCTGAAGGAGGAAGCATTAAAGCTCTAAGTTGCTCAGCAGTTTCAATTTTTCCATATTGCACGATCCAGGATAAAAAGGCGTGCAGAGGGTGATGCAAACTTACTTTGCCGTCTTCGACCTTGTAAGAGACAACAGTGAGGGAAGTAGATTCCACATTGCCAATAGGAACCACAATCTTTCTCAAAGTAGGTCCCTCCACACTAACTTCAGATGGACCATTGGATAACCCATATACCCATTTATATATTGCTTCACAAACAACTTTGATGGCTCTTTCGCTTTCTGACTTCTCGCACTGGTGAATACCAACTGCAATTGTGTTGGCAAGTTGTAAAACAGAAGGCATGCAATTGAAATAACGAATCCACAGATCAGACTCAAATTCAACATGGGTGTCTTTCTGGCGCACTAGAGGAAGCACGCCTTGAAAAAGCATGAGAAAGTCGCAAACCTGTTTAATGCGATTGATATTGCCAGTAACAAGACTCTTTTCAGTATTTCTATTGAGAATGTACTCAAAATCATGAAATAGCTGACCAAATCGGCGATTCTTCAAAGCGTTTGAATACTCGGGAATTGAAGCTTGAGGCTCGACAGAACTCACCGGGCCGATTCGAAATTTAGTGAAGAAATTGAAAAGGCCAGCCATATACATGGAGAAATAATTAAAGCTGCAAATGTTTGTTGCAACGCTGGGGGTAGTAAATAACTGAGTAGACAAACTGTTGACGATTGAGCATTCAGGTTCCCTGTCCACAAGCACGTACATTTCAGCAATCTGAGGATATAGTTGAGCATAGCAGTGGCCCAATATTGACTTGTATACCGGGTTGGAAACGAGCACAGAAATGTACAGGTCGCGTAGAGTATTTCGAAGACTTTTCCATAGTCTGATATCAAAAAATATGAGATATTGTACTCTTACGCTTATTCCATCTTCCATATAGCTTGGGGGATTGGGGCCATCATTGAGCCAATGAACAGGGACAAAGTTGGACTTGGTGAGGACATTGTCAGGAGTAGTAGACTGATCTAACGTAAATGGTTGAGGGGGGAATATACCAGCTTCGGGGATTTTTGCACCTATCAACGAGGTGTTGACTCTTTTCATGAGAGTTGGATCAGGACCAAGATAGCCTGGTATTTCAACAGCACATGCATTTCCAACTCTCCAGGTCCTGCACAAAGCTTTACAAACCAACTCACCAAGTACAAGGTAGTTCCCATTGATCGAGGCTTTTGCAATGTCAGCAATCCAATGAATAATAGCGTCACACATGTCTTCTCTAAAATAGTCCTTAGTTGATCGAATGGTATGAACAAGCCCGCTTTTTTCCATGTGATGCTTATATTTGAGCATCTCTTCAAGATCGCCTGATATCAGTAAAGTTGCTCTTCCGTATGAGTCTGCGCTTTTGGTAACCATTTCACCAAACTTTTTTTGTTTTTTCAAATGAAGAGTGATCAAGTCGATAACCTCATCAATAGAATGCCGTTGATCGTTCCAAATGGTGAGAACGTACTTGTTTTCAGTAGCATCGTCTGGCACTCCGTACACTCGTTCGCTCAATCTTGAAATTCGTTCATGCTCCAAAATCTGTTCACGTTTGTCAAATCGTTGCATTGTGATATCGGAGGTAGACAATACGTCAATGACATAGTCAACCGCTGTTTCAACTGTCGCTATAATATGTTGCTCCAAATCGGGAGCTATGGGAGTATCGGAAAAGTTCTCCAACTTGTGATACTTGCAAGAAAAGTGCTGAACCCATGCTTCTGGATCACCACAGTCACAGACACCACCGCTATCGCGCTGACTGATGGTGACGATTACCTGATGGTCTTTGTGATCCTCTGGATTGTAGCAATAAGAGCAAAGGACGCATGTATTATCTAGACCGCATGTTCTAGAAATGTTAGTGGGCAATCAATAACAGAGTTCAATATACTTACAAACACCGATATGTGGGCTCTCCCTTGGTAAATTTCCGGACGCAAGGTCTGCCAGGGTGAGACGGATCAATACCTGTGTGGTTGTGCATGATCCAGTTTCGTCTTTCTTCGTTTCCTCCTAAGGAAGATGCGGTCTTGCCCTTGGCATCGACATCATAATTAGGGAAGAATGTTCTCATGTATTTGCCATCGGCAGAAGCGGCCTGAAACAGGGCTTTGCGGACATTTTCTCGCACCGAAGTCTTGAATCTATAGCCAAACTTCTGAGGGCATTCTACTAAGTATCTTCGTAGATCAGCAATGGGATCTGACGGCATGTTGCTAATTGTAACGACAGGTGTGTGTGTAGGTGATGTGCTGAAAAATATGACAATGATTTCTGTAGTGAGGTGGGAACAACTAGCTCTAAATAGGTGTGATCCCACTGAAGAGAATAAAAAAGTGTGGCAATTTCTCTCATTAGTAAAAAAAAAGGGCTTGCCACAACAAAAAAAATCGACATAATCTCCACATTATTATGTAATTTCTATTTAATGCTTTAAAATCATTTTATGTCGGTAGTGTTGTTTAAGGGCAAGGGCAATTACTAAGATTAATAAGCCTATTTTTATTTTGTCAGATTTCATTTTGTCCATAGCTTGTCGACATAAATAAGATTTCTGCGGAAAAAAATCAATCGTCAGCTCAAAGTTAAACCTGAGTACAAAACAGCGCATTGTTGATAAATATATCTAGACTACGCGTTTTACGCGTTTTACGTGTTTTACGTGTTTTACGCGAGAAAAGCTGCTTTCTTGTGGGAAAGATGTTTAATATTGCTGTTCATTCTAAGTATGACTGAGCCATCGCTTCTACACTTGTTGATATGATTCTTGAAGTCCAACTTGATTCTCTTTTCATCGCCACCTCGACATGATTGGAATTAGTATCGTTCATTATTTTGTCGTGGAGCTAGTTTCCAGAGTGCCTACTTCCAACATTACGCCCGCATTTATGCTCACGCGGTAGGAGTCAAGGGTCTTAGCGAAGCGTCCAAAGTTTGCCAGGATTGATCAAAAATAATAACCTCAGAGAAGAATGATCTACCAAAGGCTATGGTAAGCATAATAGAATCATGTCTGAAAAGATTTTTTTGAAATGGATTCTCAACATTCTAGACTATGATCTGAAAACAGCTCTCTTAAAAAGTGTTCGCCTAATCCAATTTTAAAAGAAAGAGGCTGGCTATGTAACACTCCTTGAGAATTCATGGTTTAACAGTGCAAGTGAACAATGGACGATCGATATTGTATTGAAATACATGTACACGAATTTTGAGGAATCTGGGGATATGTTGAAAATGAAAATGAAATTAATTGATCTTCTCGAGATGCAATAAAAATTAATAATTTGATAATAAGTTCAGGTAGTGTGCCATTGGAAGCATAAATACTCTCGTAGTTTAGAACCGGCATTTTCTACTAGTAAATAGTGTGGTTTGCTTTTTGAAGAGCAGTGGGTAAAGTAAGGTTTTTGTGCCCAAAAAGGAGATCCTTGGAAGAGTTTGTGATACCTTACGAATTTTGACTAAGACACAACTTGTGATGAAACATCTTTAATAGTTCTCTAGAAAATGAAATCCAATTATAAGCCAAAAATGAATACATCTAAACAGTAAATTAAAAGTATAAGTCCATGGAAAAAATATCATAAAAAAGGAGCGTAATCATGTAAACCGGGGGTAATCGTAGAAAAGGAATGTCATAAGGTAAAACCGGGGGTGATGCTAGTAAAGGAGCGTAATCGAAGACAACCATATGTCGTAAGGAGATAAATATTATAAATGTTCTAATGTCGTCGTTGTAGTCATGATTGTGTCTTTAAAAGACAAAAGTAGCAGCCATAACAATGGAGCCAACCATCATCAAACCCTTAGGCAAAGAAGCAGTAAAAGCAGAATTTACTTGAACTGGCCCAGAGCTAGTAGCATGAGGAGCAGAGACAGAGGCAGCAGAAGATGAGGGGCTGTTAAAGAAAGTGGAGAGGGCTGGTTTGTTTCCAGCCCAAGCAGCCTCAGTAGAGGCAGGGGCGACAGAAGAGGTCCAAGAAGTAGCAACGGTAGTAGGTACA
Organism: Geotrichum armillariae; assembly: GCA_030674515.1. NCBI lineage: Eukaryota > Fungi > Ascomycota > Dipodascomycetes > Dipodascales > Dipodascaceae > Geotrichum > Geotrichum armillariae. The sequence goes on along the minus strand of JAKTYJ010000160.1, from coordinate 5,056 downwards.
GATGCTGACCATTGGGAAGTAGACTCGGCATTGGTCCAGACAGATGAAGCAGTAGACCAAGCAGAGGAAACAGTGGACCAAGCGGAAGAAGCAGAAGACCAAGCGGAAGAAGCAGGAGACCAAGCGGAAGAAGAAGTCCAAGTAGAAGAAGGAGCAGTCCAAGTGGAGGAAGCAGTCCAAGTGGAGGTAGGGGTCTCAGCAGTCCAAGTAGTAGATTCAGAGGTAGACCAAGCGGGGGTAGAGGTAGAGGTAGACCAAGCGGGAGTAGAGGAGGTAGTCCAAGTGGAAGTTTCAGGCCACCAGTTAGTAGTAGACTCGGTAGACCAAGAGGAATAAGAGGACTCAGTAGACCAAGGAGCAGAGGAGCTAGTAGACCAAGGAGCAGAAGAGCTAGTAGACCAAGTGGAAGAAGCAGGCCACCAAGTGGTAGTAGATTCAGTAGACCAAGTGGAAGTAGTAGGAGTAGCAACCCAGGTAGAAGTAGCGGGGGAAGCAGAGATTACGGGAGCGGAGCCGTCAAGGTCGCCGTTGACAGTACCGTCAGTAGCTCCAATGGAGGTCCACGATCCAGACTGGTCATTGTAAGTGTATTTGGTACCAGTGGAGTAGTCCTGAACATTAAGGGATTTGACGTAGTAGTTGAAAGGACCTGCAGCGTAGTCAGTATAACCACCAGCCCATTCAATAGTACCGGGAGCATTGTCGGAGTCACCACCAGCCCAAGAACCAAATCTGACTTGCATGGGAGTTTGAGGGTAGTATCCAGTTCCAGGATTTGCCAACGTGCGGACGGCAACTCCATCAACGTACCAAATGACTCGCTCGCTAGTCCAGTCAACGGCATAAGTGTGCATGAGAGTTTGAGGGCTCTCAACATAGTGGTAAGCACCACGGTCATAGGACGAGGTATCACCCTTGGAGAAGTAGTTGGACTGGACCTGGGTGCCGTCACCTCCGAGCCATTCAATGTCGATTTCATCAAGATCATCTGAGATCAAGACCATAGAGGAAACAATTCCAACACCAGGAGCTGCCTGGGCAACAAACTCAATATGGCCAAACATGATGTAAAAGTCGGACTCGACGGTAGGGGTATCGCCCTTGCCGGAGATTTCAAAAGTGGCACCATTGGTGTTGGAGTAGCTGACCTTGTCAGTGGTAAGGTAGGCCTTGTAGTAGTCAGATCCGCCCTGAGTAAAGTCAGTAGAGAGATGTCCTCCAAGGGCAGTATTAGCATCACAAGAGCCCTTTAAGGGATTACAAGCACCATTGACAGCTTTTGAAGCGAGAGTAGCAAAAATGAGGAACTTTCCAGCAGAGGAAAGAGAGAAGGTTGGTAGCATATTGAACGAAAGTGTCTTAGCGAATGTAGGAAATGGATATGAAAGTAACGAAAGAAGTTAATAAAGAAGATAATAAAGAAGAAAGAATGAGTTGATGATGAACAATTAAAGAAAGGGTTTAAACCAAGTATTTATATGATCCTCTAAACTGGAGATCAGATCGTAACGAGGGATATATCCTGGAAAGTAAAAAGAAACTTCAAGGAGTTTGGAGAAGTTATTTTTATTTCTTATTCTGAATACTGACATCGTATAATATCGTGTAACTGATTAGCTGGTTAACTGACAGTATGGTGATTTAAACAGCTTGAGCGCATGATGTGGCCATGCGGGACAGCATAATTATGGCCGTGAGCACTATTAATAGCAGTATTCAAAGTAGGAATTTCATATTAAAAATCAACGGTTGGGGTATTTTTGGTAGAATTTTATTATGCTCCCCAGATATCAAGGTATCAAAAGGTATCAAAAGGTAAGGCCATGAACTATTTTAAAATCATGCTAAGTCCATCTAAGCTCTAAAATAACTAGTTTTTTACTTTTTGGTATAATATTTGGGGTCACAAATATATTTTCTTGGGGTAACTAAAAAAATTAACTTCCTGAAAGAAAAAGGGAAATTCCAATTCAGAAGTCGGTTCCAGCCTCGTTAATTAGTTTGCTCTTCAACGGTTTAATGATATTCAGTACAGAGGATTCCTTTAGTATGTAAAAGACCCATCCTAGCAAGGCTTTGTAAACCATAGTGGGCGAAGAAAATGTCACCCAGCCTTGAACTGCTCCTGGTCATTGCCATGTTTTGGTGTAAAATGCCTTTATCAAGCCCAAAATTTTAATGTGTTGAATGAAATTTACGAAAAGGAACGATTCTCGTATTAAGATTTTGATTGACTCTCGTTAATCGATACGAAACGGATTATCTCTGTTTGACTTAACCGATTTCACTCTGCCACTCTACCACTCTCAGTAAGTTGTAAGCTCTCACAACTTGACTCTGTCACAGCCTTTCTGTCGTTCTCACGAGAGAGTAATAAACATGTTTGCTTCGGTCTATTTATCTTTCATACACCCTAAAATAACGTTACATCAATGAACAATGCTTCAATAGGCCCCGGCGTGTCGCACGCGTCTCAAGGTCAATCCTTCACCGCATTTGTCTCTTCATTGATTGTAGCAGTCGCCATATTTCTCATTCAACTTCTATTGTTTATACTTCTCCGCAAACGCGTTAGTCATGTCTACGCGCCCAAGTCATCGCTAGTCCCCATATCTAGACGCGCTCCAGTTCCGGGTGCATCGTTATTTTCGTGGCTTGTACATGTCTGCGCAATCTCGCTGGATGACATGCAGCATAATAGTAATCTCGATGAGTACTTTTTTCTAAGGTTTATCCGTATGCTTGTTTTTCTGTTTTCATGTTCAACCGTTATTATTCTACCAGTCCTGCTGCCACTCAATTGGCTCAGTGGGAACCGACAAGAAACGGTACAGTTCTCCTTGGATTCGCTGACTTGGTCCCATATATCACCGCACCATGCAAACAGACTTTCAGTCCACTTGGTGGGGGTAGTCATGTTTATTACATTTACTTGCTGGGTTATTTACGCAGAGCTACGTATGTTTGTGAGCGTTCGACATATTCAATTAACGTCTGCTGCTCATCGACGTACAGCGAGTGCCAACACTATTCTACTCCGCTCGGTGCCAGTTTTGTATAGGACGGAAGAAAAACTATTGAACCTGTTTAAAATCATGCCTGGTGGAGTCAAAAAGGTATGGATTAACCGAGACTATTCAATTTTAATTGATAAGATTACGGAGCGTGACGCTATTCTACGCAAACTCGAGACTCTGGAAACCGTCATAATTTCTAAATGTCATCAAAAGGCTAAACAAGCACAGGTTCAAGCAGAGCAGCAACAAACCAAAGGAATATTTGCTAATTTATCGGCTCGAATCATAGCTCCGTATACAAACTCGCCAAACGAGTCATACATGTACACAGCCAACACTTCTAACAGCATCAGCCCTGAATACCAGATTTCTCCAAAAACCAGTTTCCAAGTCCTGGAGCTTCCCGGCAAACTTTGGAACCAGTACCTCTCCAAAAAGAACATGCCTCGGGTCAACTTAGCTTTATTTTACATTTTAAACATTCCCATCAAAGTCCCATTCTTGTCTCCCTCTATTGATGCGCTAACCTGGTATAAGGCTGAACTAAACCGACTAAACGGTGAAGTGCATCGGTTACAAGAAAATTACGCCGTGTTTGAGCCAATAAATTCTTGTTTTATTCAGTTTCATAATCAGCTGGCCGCACATCTAGCATGTCAGGCTGTTATTTTTGAAGATCCCCAGTTAGCAGGCCTTAGTGCTATTGAGATCGATCCACGAGATATAAACTGGAACAATCTCGATATGAGCTGGCAAAAAAGTCTTATAAGGCACGTTCTCGCAACGGCACTTAATATTATTTTGATAGTTGGATGGACTTTTCCAGTCGCAATCATTGGTATTGTAAGTCAGCTCGATTATCTGCCGGACTTGCTGCCAGGGTTTGACTGGATTGATCACATTCCACCCCGAATTAGACTTATCCTGTCGAGTGTCTTGCCTGCGATTGCAATGTCAACCATGATGGGAATGGCCCCTATGTTGTTCCGTTTATTGGCAAAATTGAAAGGGTACTCGACAAACGTCGAAGTTAACTTAGACGTTCAGTCGTACCTTTTCCCATTCATGTTTATCCAGGTATTTTTGGTCGTTGCCATATCTCGAGGCACTATGGCAGTTTTTGCCCAAGTCATTCATTTGCCTTTTACAGCTCTTACGCTGCTCGCTTACAACGTGCCCAAAGGTGCCAACTTTTTCTACTCTTACATTTTTCTACAGGGTCTAGCTGTGTCTGGCGAAATCCTGCTTCAAGCTAGCCAACTCGTCAAAATGTACTTTGTACGCTTACTGTTTGCTAAAACACCACATGACAGGTTTAGCACTCTTACCATGATTGATCCTCTGGACTGGGGTTCAATATATCCCGGTATTACAATTTTGGCTGTGATTGGAATGGTTTACTCCGTCGTGGCACCACTGATTACTATATTCTCAGCACTCTCGTTCAGTCTGCTATACCTGGCCTACAAATATCGTATCCTCTATTGCAACAGTACGGCCGTAAGTCTTGGATATGCTGAGTTTCATTAATCTGCTAACACTTGTAGTACCGAAATCGGATTCTATGGGGAGTCATTTCCCTAAAGCTGTGTTTCATTTGATGCTGGGTGTTTACTGCCTGGAGGTTTGTATGATTGGGTTGTTTATTATGGCACGGGACTCGAGTGGACGATCCATTTGCATTGTACATACCATGGTTATGTGTTGTGTATTAGCTTTAACGGGTGTATATCACTATCGTCTATGCTGTATATTCAAGCCAATCCTCAAGTACATTCCAGTCTGCCTAGGAAGTCTTGAGGCATTAGAAGCGGAGCCTACAGCCTGTGACACGACTTACCATGAAGTCAAACCACATAGAAGACCAAGTTTACGGTCTGTGTCTCAGATTTTTCTTAACCATATGCAACATAGTCAGGCATTTCGGGCGTCAGCGATTCCTGAGGAACCCGAGCGGGAGGGAGAATGGAACACGATTCGTCCAAAACAAGAAGATGCTTCAACCGAGCTTTTCGAGGGCATTGAAACAACCTTGAACC
>JAKTYJ010000159.1:0-15896 GCA_030674515.1 Geotrichum armillariae | reverse complement strand
CCACAATCCATGAAGACAAACACTATACCAAACTTCATTCAAACTTTTCTGATTCTCATATTTGTTGCTTGTCTTTTATAACGACAGGAATTATTTGTCTGGAGAGTATTCTCTTTGATACTGGCTTACTAACTTTGTGATTAGATTTTGAAAAGCTTATTAGCTTAATAGAAATGTATAGTAATTGAAATTCTTTCTCTGAAGTTTATTTGTAAATTAAACACTTGACAAGTAGACATTTCCAGTTTATATCTCAACTGAATTCTTATGTAGTTAAGGCTCTCTATTTACTCCAAGACTTGAGTTATAATTGGCGGTCGGTTAATACACTTTACACGTTAAAAATACCAAAATACCAAAGACTACTTAGACCGTATAAGTCAAAATGATTTTAGTGGTTGATCAAACTACTCAGACTCACTGGAATCAAGATTACCTCAATTTCTGACTTGAATTTACATAGTAAATAATTGGCCATGAGTAGGATGTAAAATTGTTTTAGCTGGGTACTTAAACCTAGGAAATCTTTTCAACATTAGTAGACTTTAGCCATTTAATGTAGATTGTCTTTGGTTAGATTGGCAAAGATCCTTTAGAATAAAAAGTCCAGAATAATTCTAAATAATTCAGATATGAATCAACCTGGTGATTAGTACAGGCGATTTTAAAAAAAAAGTCGTCTTAGTCCAATACTAGCAGGAACCCTTTAGCAGTGAGATTCATGTTGATATCTCACAAAGTCTAGTTTCGCAGCCGAGGTCAAAAATTTTCTCTTTACTCTGTTCTGCTATTCTGTAAAAGGTATTCTAAAGCTCACCATCGTTCAAGGTCAAAAATCATTCCAGCTTGTATATAAACAATTCAAACTTCTAAACCTTGTTTCCATTTCTAAAATTACAAGAAATAAAGTTCTCAGTTTCATAATATTAAGTCCATGGCCCTTGTTCAGATAACATCAATAATTTAGTAAATACGACTTTCAAAATCCATAATCCCATCAACATGATTATCCATGATTATCCGTGGCAGTAATCTCGTATTCTCTTAAGCCTATCTTACAGCCAATTGGTCAAAAAGATCCATGGGCATTTCCTGCAATGTAGAAAATTGCATATTTCAAAACTTGCATGTTTAAGCACAGAAAACCAGCAGAAACGGTGTTCTCCAGTCTTTTAATAGCTGATTACTTTAGTAGTAATACGAAATATCATATCATACGAAAATCGTCAAAGGATTCACTTGCGGTAGTCGTAAATGCGTAAACAATGTCAGTCTGATGCATAGCAATCCAAGTGTCATAGGCTTTAATGTCTCTTCATGACAGCCTTGAAGGAGAAAAACAGTAAAATCAAAGGTCAATGTCAGATTACAGCATTGGCTGATATTCAAACAGAAGTCGAACGGTTAATCTCGGATTGACCTGTTCTATTAGATTGCTAATCAGACTTTGTGAAACAATATGGCATACTTTATAATGTAGAATAAACAGCTATCCCGTTCTTTACAGATGCATGTACCCGTTTAGTGTCATTTATACAAAAGACATTGATTTTGCTACCAGTAAATATAAATACGTTGATGAGACCTGCTCTGAGACAAGTTGAAGCAAAAGCCCTGCCATGCAGAACTGTGCCTGTGCGATGAGTGCTTCTTCAAAGGCTCTCGGTCACGTCCCGAGATGGATTTGTTCAGATATTATATATCATACATAGTTACCAGTAAACTTGGGAAGTCCGTTCAACGTACCATGGTATCTATTACCAGTCCTTCCCTTCAGTTCTTTCGTCCCTTGATTCCCTTGATTCCCTTGATTCCCTTTCGTCCCTTGATTCCCTTGGCTGAAAATTCCACTATTTCAAGTATTCACTCTCCATAGTAAAATTAGATCTTAAAATGTCTACACGTGTACACGCGTTGAAAGACGCATTTTATGAAAATCGCTTAATGAGAGACCTTGTAGAGGCATGTGCATTTATGCGTTTGAGTGGATTTTAATATGCGTCACAACGCATTTTTATTCGAAAAAAGGAAATTAAGCATTGAAAAAAGGGGCCGGACACGATAGGAAATAGATTTTGGTACAAAGATTTTTCTTGTCTTTTTTTTAAAAAAAAAAAAAGACTCAGGCATTAAAGTGATTTCTGACAAGAAAACAGGAGAGAGTGTGTAGGCAAGTCTGAAGTGAAGGAGGTGTTTGGGACGTAACACGAATTTAGATTGGCTAAAAATCAACATGAAAATGTGTATCACAAACTTGTTTTTTCATTAAATTCACACACCAACTTTACCATCTTCATCTTCATCTTTAGCACCACAGGCAGCTCCAGTACCGTAAACAAAAGACAGGCAAAGCACAAAATAACGTGCATGGGTATTGCCCAAAAAGCAAAGCAAACGCGAAAAATGGGTGGTCTATATTCCTACTTTTGGCTACACCTCCTTGACAGACCTATTTTATAGTATCGTCGTATTTCCTCAAGAAATATAAAATGCCCTCTTTTTCCTGTTTTTCTGATTTTTTTTTCTTCAACACTTTCATTAACAACATACAATACATTCGCTGGTCGAATTGGGCTCGTCCTATACATTCCTTTCTACACATTCCTTAAAATCTTCGCCTGGTGCGACTTTTATCCTTCAACATGCGTTTTTCTACTACCGCCGCCGCTGCCGCCATCACTGCTGCCACTGCAGTCACCGCTTTTTCAGCTTCTGGAAATGACAATGTCGTTCTTTACTGGGGCCAAAACTCTGCTAAAACTCAAGAATCACTTGGCTCATACTGCAAATCAACCGACGCTGACATGTATGTCATTTCTTTCCTAACCGACTTTCCTCAAACCTCCATGAACATTGTTGGTTGTGACGAGACCTTCTCCGGCTCAACCCTGCTTCACTGCCCTTCGATAGCCGCTGATATCAAATCTTGTCAGGCCGCTGGTAAGAAGGTATTGCTCTCTTTGGGTGGTGCTATCGGAAACTACGGGTTCTCAAACGATGACGAGGCTAAAACCTATGCTCAAACTCTTTGGGATATGTTTGGAGGTGGTTCTTCAGATACCAGACCTTTTGATGATGCCATTGTAGATGGTTTTGATTTGGACATTGAAAATGGCAATAACGTCGGATACGCTGCTTTGACTAATAAGCTCCGTGATCTTTATTCTGGTGGTGACTACTATATTTCAGGTGCTCCTCAGTGTGTATACCCTGATGCTAGTCTCGGTGATGCTCTCGAAAACGGTTTCTTTGATTTTGTCTTTGTCCAATTCTACAATAACCCTTGTGGTGTTGATAAAGGTACTTCTTTCAACTGGGCTACTTGGAAAGACTATGCTGAAAACACCTCAAAGAACAGTAAAGTCAAGATTTACCTGGGTATTCCTGCTTCATCTACAAGTGCTTCATCCGGTTATTCTACGCCAGAAGTTATTGGGGGTATTGTAGATGGTTTGAAAAAAGATAGCTGTTTTGGAGGAATCATGATGTGGGATGCTTCACAGGCGTTTTCCAATATGGTCGACGGGTCGACTTATTGTAGTGCCATGAAGAATGCCTTGGGTGGTTCTGGCGGTTCATCGCCAGCACCCCAAAGTTCTGTCGAGCAAGCTCCAGAATCTCAATCTAAAACCACTCAGTCTACTTCTTCTTCTTCTTCCAATATCGTCATTACTGCTCCTTCTTCTGCTTCCGCACCTGCCTCTGCTTCCGCTTCTACTTCCTCTTCAGTTACCGCACAAAGCAACGTTCAAAAGGACAATGCTGTAGACGTTGAGACCTCTTCCGTCCACTCAGCTCCTTCTGTTGCTTCTTTCGTCTCTTCTGATTACTCTTCCTCCTCTCCCTCCTCCTCTGGCTCTGACTCTACCACCACCGTCACAGTCATCTCCTCCATTACTTCCATCATCACTACCCAAACATCCAGCGCTATTTTCCACAATAGCACAACCACCCACCCCTCCACCCTCACATTCGTCACCTCTACTGTTGCAACATCCAGCGTTGAGTCTTCTTCCGCTGCTTCCACTGTTGCTTCATCCTCCGCGCCCTCCTCTGTCGAAGCCTCCTCTACACCCGCCCCCAGCAGCACAGCCAGCTCCGGCACCGGATCCGTCATCAACGCCAAAGACGTAGGCGGTACCTGCTCTGGCAAAACTGGCATTTCTCTGTCCTCCTGCCTCAACGACCAATTCCAAAACAACAAAAGCGTTGAACTAAAGTCAGACGCCACACCTGTTGAAAAGAAAGCAAACACCCCACCACCTTCCGGTTTCAACACTGAAAGTTGTACAGATGGAGCTGTTTCTTGTTATAAAGGCCAATTTGCGCTTTGTAATTTCTCTAAATGGGTTTACTTTGCGTGTCCCTCGACTACACTTTGCAGCGCACTGACTCTTGATACTGATAACGTGGTTGTTGGTTGTAATTTCGCATATATCGTTGAAGCACAAGAGAGTCAAGCTGAAGCTTCTGCAACAGCAGCTTTGAAAATGTTTAAGCGATATGAAGAGGCCAATAAAGATACTGTCAATATTGGACATAGCAAAAAGCTAGGCCATGTTCATCATGTTCATCATGCTCATAGACGTTAAATATGATACATAGATGTGATACATAAATATGAATGATAAAAGTTCCCTTGTTACTCATAACACAATGAATGCGTAATAAGATCAGAAAAATTTGAAAAAATAAGAACCCTTTGATAGAATGATGAAATTATAAAAAATCAATGAAAAATTACCAAAAGAGCTATTTTTTTTACCATTTGAAGTCGAAGGATAAAATTGGAAGCTGGGTGTGTCACAAACTTTTCAACAACACTCACTGAAGAGAAAAACACAAATATCAACATGAAATCTTCCACATAAAATAAAACTATTGTAAATATTTTGCTCTGTTTGTCTATTGCTAGATCATTGAGGTGCGCATATAGTATAAGGGACATCTAGCTTGTTACATATTGCAACTTGATATCACAGCTCGAATCAGCGAATTCAAACCCGGTCCAACATTAGAAAAAGTACTATACAAGTGTCCAGACACAGAGTCACTTAATGTATCAGGTAAAACACAAAGCCAAGCTGTGAATACTTTAAACCAAACTTCAGTATGATATAGAATAGCTTACATCCGTCTGAAATGTTCTTCACGGTAACTTTATCTTACTTTGTAAAGTTGAATATATCTGATCCTTTCGTCTTTTAGTTTTTCATCTCAATGTCAAGTAGCTTGAATAATTTCTTTTATATAAAAAATTAATAAACTAGATTGCAAGTATTCAATGTCGATAGAGCTTGTTGATATTTAATATTTTTTCAAGACATATTCTAGACTTTGTAAAAATCTCTATTTACTGACCCATGAAGAAATGTAAAATGGTTCAAGCCATAAACCAAAATAAGCCCAAGTCTATTGCTAGTTAATTAACACCGATAGTAGCCTAGCACAAAATAAAAAGTCTTGTAACCTTTGGTCTGTTAAATATTGCAGTTTGAAATCACATTCCATGGTAATTCAGGCCTGTTTGGAGCTCGCTTAAGGTTTAGATGCTCAAGTTTATATTTAAAAGTTGAATTTTTATTTCCTAAAAGCTCTGACAAATATTTTGCAGTCAATCATTTACATTCTTTTCAAGGAGCTTTATAGACAAGATTATCTCTTGATTATATTTTTGCAAAAGCGGTGTCAGCGGTCTTTAACATAGACAGGTTTATTACTCGACATCTGGGAAGCCTGCATAGTTTAGCTTCTTTCGATTAGAGTAAATATTTTGGTTCATATCAGTCTACTCTTCAACTAGTTCGGTAAAAACATTTACAATTAAATATTCAAGGCTTATAAAATGGCTAGAACAGGGCCCAACCTGTTGCTGAAAATTGCAATACTCAGTTAAGCCTTGGCCAACAAAAATCCAAACACCTTTCCTCTCAACTCCTTTGTTTCTTCATCTTCTTCAAACATGGGTGTGTAGTCCAACTCAAATTTATCTAAAATCTTGTACCCATACTCTTCCTGAGCTAACGAGAAAAACGCCATGTCCTCGTTAAACAACCACGGTCTATGCGGAGAAAACACAACAAGCACACGACCCTTTGAAGCACCTTTGATTGCAAGATCACACGTTTTCAATAGTTTATGGTGTTCGGTATGGTTAAACACAACGTCTGATAAAATGATTAAATCAAATGAATCTTGATCTTTGCTCAACAACGGCGTAATGTCATCGCCCCAAATGTATCCTTCAACCGTGATTCGTTCAGAGGCTTCACTTGGGATCCCTGAACCTGTGCGATTGTACTCGAGGTTCTGTAATAACTCAGGATCAGGGTAATCAGTGACAACTACTCGTTTGGCAGACAAGGAAGCCACCAGTGAGGGCAAACCTGCACCAGCACCTAATTCTAAAACATTCTTGTTGGTTACTAACTCAGCTCGGTGCTCGTCAATGTAGTCGGTGGTGGCTTTGCCGGCGTTCCAGAGAAGATGACCCCAGAGTGGTGAGGATCCCACTAGACGAACGGATATGCTAGAGGGTTCACCTTTGCTGCGTGTAAATGTGGCAGTTGTGGGTTCAGCAGGTGGTTTGTAGTAATCGGCGGGTTCATCAAACAGCCCGCCAGCGGTATCAAAGTCTTCAGTATCTGACATTTTGTTCTGAGTGTTTAAGATCAATTGACGAATTTTTTCATGAAAAACTTTGAGATTAATCAGCGCTGACTTGACACCCATTAAAATGATTTCACATTAAATTTCCAATCGACGTTTGCAGGGATTCCTCCTCCTCCTTCTCTAAACAATGTCTATTCTATCTCGCCTCAAACAAAGCTGTGGCTCCGTTAAGCTTGAAAACAAAGGCGCTGTAGCTCGCGACCACCTCGCAAACGAACGAACTTTTCTTGCTTGGCTGCGAACGTCTCTCGCCTTTGCCAGTATTGGCGTTGCAGTCACCCAGTTCTTTCGACTCCAGTCAGGGACTACCAATGCTCAGCACTTGCTTGCCTCTGTAGCCAGTTCAAGTGACGCCCCTTTGCTTCCCTCTGCTGATATCATGGAGTTCTTGGAACAACTGGCTATTCAAGACCAAAAACTTTCAAAGTTTAGTACAATTCTAGGAGGTTGGTTTATTGCAACTGGGGTTGTTGTCATATTGTTAGGCCTTTGGAGATATTTCTTATCGCAACATTATCTACAACTAGGCAAATTCCCTGCTTCGCGACTGTCTGTTTCGCTGACATTTCTGTTTACCTTTGCTGTGAGTAGTACTAACTTTGTGGCTTAATGGAACTTGCTAACAATTAAAGTTGATAATTACGAGCTTTGTCGTGATTCTTTCCACCAGAATTTAACTTTAAGGCCTAATTTTAAATTTTATTTAATCGCGTAAAAAAAGATTGCCTCGAGCCGGATTCGAACCGACGATCTCGTCATTACTAGTGACGCGCCTTACCAACTTGGCCATCAAGGCAACTTTTTGTTTAAAAAATCTTTTGTGTAGATTGATACTTCTTGTGACAAAACAGTCAAACATTGCTATATTTGGGCACTGCTTGTTTCAATACTTGAGCTTTTGCAGTGTCTTGAAAGCGTTTTACGCTTCAATTCCATATTGTTTGATATAGTCAAAGTGCAGTCACAGTTAGGGCTTTTATTTCTCAATGCGGTAATTTTGTTTTTTTCACTTTATTAGTCACGTGACAAAGTTAATGACATAACAATCACACAAAGCCAGGTCAGCAATGCGTACATAATCATCATGTGTAGACTTACCAACCTTTACCAATTAGCTTACCAATCACAGATTTGCCACTCATTTCATTTTGATTTTCTCATTTTTTTTTCCCTTTTATTTTTTTCCCTCTTCTTTTTCATCATCGACGACACTCGACAACATTCAAAATGGTATGAAGGTCCCTTGCCATTCTCGCCTGTGCAATGCTAACAAATTCTACAGGGAAAAGTTCACGGATCTCTCGCTCGTGCCGGTAAGGTCAAGTCTCAGACCCCCAAGGTTGACAAGGAAGAAAAGAAGAAGCAGCCCAAGGGACGTGCTAAGAAGAGACTTCTATACATAGAGCGTTTTGTTAACGTCACCTTGACCAACGGAAAGAGAAGATCTAACCCTGGTCCTGGAACTTCTTCTGCTTAAATCACCAAATAAAGTAGATGGACGACTAAAGTTTTATGACCTTCTTTTATCTTCATTCCGCTCTCATGAATTGAATCTTTTTTCCATTTTATAAAAGCGTAATCTCGTAAACTTTGCACTTGAGCGTAGAATTTTGAATCAAGACTTTTATATCCCAACTCACTTCCCTCCTCCTACTTATTTTACACTTGCCAATTAATTTTTAATGATCACTGACGCGGACGTGGGCTTGGTACAAATTGCCCTCGACTTGCTGATCGAGACCAACGCTCCTCTTGGAGTGCTTTACCACCAGTTTCTGCAAGACCACTGGGTATCACGACAATTGGCCACCAAGGAAAGACTGTTTAGAGTGGCGAGTACTGTTTATTGTACAGCTGAGCAGGCTGCGAAACAGGGCATGCTGAAGCTCACAGGCATCGACAAAGAGAATACTGAACTACAAGAAAAGACCCCATCAGCAAATGAACTGTTTCAAAGAAGAGTCGTTGCAGAGTATATATTGATTCGATTATACAGTCAAGTTCCGTTAAAATTAAACCCATTCTTGGTCCATTTCTTGCGTGCCTATGTCCAGCAATCGGGAGGCCCGGGTTGTCTCCGATATTTATTACAACGAGGTGTATTTAACGAGCAAAGTACGGAGTACGATGCTGGGTTGGCCAGTTTGCCAGTATCCCTAGTTGTGGATCAATGTGTCGAAAGTTCTCTGGATTTGTATGGTAACCTGGTTGATGAGACAAAGTACAATGATCGGTTTATAGGAGGGTTATCAGTGGAGTGGATTTCAAGGGCTTTACAAGACCAAGGATTGGATTACGTGGAAGTCCTAGCTGCACTGAGACCCGAACAGGACGCGGGCGAGACTTTAGATCGGTTAGCACAAATCCTGAGGGAAGAAGAAGAAGCTACGAATGCAAATCATGAAATCCTGGCTGCTGAAGCTAACGTGCTGCTGGATTTGTTTGCACATGCTTTATACTCAGGATATAAAGTCGACTACCGTACGCGACTCCAAACGCTAGTAGGTGGGACACCTTTTTCCTCGTTACAAGGTCAGGTTCTGTTAAAAGTTTGGAAGATTCTACAAAGTAGCAGCTGTGAAATCCAAACTACCAGTGAAATAAGGGACGCCATGCTGGATGCACTTTGTACTAAATTACGGCCACAAAGAGTGACGAACCAGACAGCCGATTTTGTATATCAAATGGTTGAACAAACAATGAAAGGAGGCCAAGATATCCAAGGCTTGGTGTCTAGATTGGTATATGGAATGGTGTTCCGGTGGATGGAAGTAGTTTCCCGTGAAAATGCAGGCGTTGAAACGAGATCTAAAGAAGAATTGGATCAGGTCAGACTGGTTTGTGTGTTTTTGAAATCATTGAAACGGAACGGTGTTTTGGAGCCCAAGGATGATTACATGTTGTTATATGGACAGCTTGTGCCATATGTGAGTGTGGTTGAAGAAGCTAGTGAGTTGTATTTTAGCGTGCGATAATCTCATCTTCATAGGTACATAGGGTATCTAGGAGTACCCCGAGTACAATGCAACGGCGACTCTTGGACTCTTCATTTTAGGAAGTAAAAATGTTGGTGGGCGGAATGATGTAATTTAACTTTCTACTGATCCAGAATCATCTTGGTTTACAGTGAATTGTTTTTGAAATAAATAATTATGCTGTTAGCTACAAAAACTACCTGGATGATGCTTTCGATTTGTATAAATGAGTGGTAATATAGCTTTTTGGTTTCACAGTACCGACTTGTCCACTTATAGATCCAAGTCCAACCGATCCAGTTTTGGGAGTCTCCACAGTCGAATACTGGGCTTTGAATAATTGAATGTATGGTGATAAAGTGACCGTAGTAGATCCGTCTGCTAGTGTCCCGGTTGCCCAAACAGATGTAGGTGCTGGACCTTGAGCTATGCCTATGGTTAGTATACTATTGGAGATAGCTCAAGTAGATGACTTACCATGAATAAGACTAAAGAGTGAAAAAACAAGAACCAGAACTTGAAATGAGTGTGGACAGTTCATGATAGCAAAGCAGCAAGCAAATAGCCTAAGCAGATGAGAAGAAGAAAGGATACCGAAAAATAAAAAGAGAAGAAAAAAGATAAATTCGAGTATTTAAATAGATTTCTAAAAAAAAAAACTCCATATCACACACTGAACCACAGGTGGATTTTAAACTGTATAAAAACTGCCTGTAGTAAACTTTACAGGTTCCAGCTCCTGGCTTTGAGGCTCTTTTCTGATTCAAGTCCTTGACGACGACGACTGACACCGAGGCAGTCTTCAAGCAGCTGCTGGACTTTATCGTAAATAAGTTTTTTCAGGTCTTGGATTTTTGTATCATGAGTCTGAGACTTTGTTTCTCTCCTTGCTTCTGAAAACTGCTTTAGAGAGAAAAAAAATCCTCAATTTAACGGATATATTTATTTTTAGTATGTCATATCACAAGAGCTACTTAATTTTTTAACATGCATGGAAATGACATATGAGGTTAAAATTCGGTATAATTTTCTATCATGAGCCTCATATCTTGAATCGGAAATATAGTTCTCCCTGCATTAAGCTAAAATGCTCTGTGAGACTGCAAGATTGAGCCAACCATTAGCATAGTATCTTCCAATCAAATCAAGATTCATAAAACTCAAACTTTTGGACTCTCGAACATCTTCTGTAAAATAATGAGCTCTTGATTCAATACCAGTATAAACACTTGATGGACGTTGACTCGATACAGACGCTATAATGTTCGAGCAGGCCAATGAAAACTTTTTTACTTTGTTTAATCTAGGGAATGGTAGCGACATCTTGCCGACAGAGCTGAGCAGAGTTTAACAGCTGTTCAATTTGAAGAACGCTTTGTTCCAGCATTCCCATTTATTATATATCATTTGGCTCCTTAGACCGTTCAACACCATTTCTAGACGCCAGCAATGATACCGAGTAGAATCCATCGAGGAGTGTGTTTACTAAAACGGAGGTATCAACGCTCCTCGGATAGCTCCCATGGTACTTTTGATACACTTGAGACGTTTTTTTTCTGTATTCTTCTAGATCTTTACAAATCATGTAGAGCGTTTTCACTGAAACGGAGGCTCTTCCTATCCGCATAGGGCACTACTTGATTGTTCTCACAAGTTCTCAGTCTTGTACTTTTCCAAATTGTCTTCATGTTAAATCTGATTTTATCGCACTAGTAGCTATCAACATAATTAAAGACATGCATTCCTTTCTGTATCATGTAAAAGCTGTAAACCTTTGATTATGCCAGAAATTGCAGGTAGCTTTTGACGAATTCTCATTCATCCTTATCCAATCGTGTCATGGTAATGTAGACATAACAAGTCGGTTCCGTAGCTAACACTTGTTTGACAAAAACAGAATCTTACTTAAATTGAACAGACGTCAAAAGAAAGTGAGCTGATATTTACATTTAAGCTGCTAACTGGACGTCTTGTATATGTTATTTGTCGCATAAATCTTTGGTTTCACAAATCCAACTTTTCCTGTAATACTTCCCAATCCAACGGATCCAGATTTAGGGGCTTGGACTGTTGAATACATTTTCTCCATAATTTGAGTCCATGGGGATTGCGTGACTTTGACAACTCCGTTTATGGTGTTGGTCACGTATGGACTGTAAACCGGTCCTGTTGATTGAGCGTAGAGCAGGCTCAAGTAGATAAACACAAGAATTACTTGTAGTTGATAAAATAGATGAGGCATATTTGATTCCAGAATGGGTAAATATCACGAACGTAGGCAGTAGCAAAAAACTACAAGTAGCAAAATTAGGTCAATTGGGATGAATGGGCCAATTAATACAGACAGAAGAGATCAAAGAATTGTTAGGAAGAAGTCAAGAACCGCAACATGGTGGCAAAGATGTATATAAAGAGCCTTAGTGTGCCATAGACAGGAAGCAATGTTTAAGCTGACAGTGGTTTAAGCAATGATAAAGCTGAGATACTGGCTGAACTAACATAATATGGAATTTTCTTTCAGCCAATCATGTTTGTTTACTTTTCAGACATTTTTATAGTTTGAATCACCAAACTTGGTCCAGTCCGGCTTGTCTGTTTATCTCTCGGTTTCTCAATTTTTAATCTGTTCAGATTCTGTTGTAGGCTTAGTTTATAGTTAGAGAAAGGTTTCAAGCAAAGGAAAAGTTCTAACTGAAGCTTTTGATTCACAACTTTACTTGTAATTTTTCAAATTTAACAGAGCTGAATGGTGGATAGAAGAGTCAATTTTGTTGGTCTTGAAATTGATATCCCAAGATAATTGAACAAAATATAGCGTCCAATTATCAGGCAAGTATATAGTCAGCAGAGTGCAAAAGCTATCTGCTCAATATTCTCTCACATTACTTTCAAATTATATGTAACACTTTAATATCACGACAAGGGCTATCCGTCAATTTTATTATGATCATGAATTTGGCTTTCTAACTAAAATCAAGCGAGAAAACATTCACCAACCTTCGTAAACCTGAGTTTGTGTTTTCAAAGCTTTCCATATTAACTTCCTTAGCTTTATTTCCTTGCAAAGCACAAGCAAGAATTTTAATCGTTGTTATAGACCTCAGTTTAAACACACGTTGCAGATCTGTACTTTTCATTCTTAGTTGGAAATATCAAAAGTGATTACATCTCGTTTCAAGACACACAGCCATACAAATACTGGTATGCACATATAGGTAGTACTAGCAGTTCTACACTTTTATCAAACGCTAAGCTTGGAGGAAGTGTCCCAAATTCATCTCTAGATGTTTGGTTTGGTCGGACAGGAAAAAATCTCCTAAGCATCCAATTTAAAACTCGGTTGAACCATTCTTCTTATGGATCAGGAAACAGTTTATTCATCAAAAAGTCTTAACCCCAAAGAATATTGAATGTAAAAATTTTCAAGAGGCTCTATATTGATACCTCGCTATCAACAATACCATCAAATAACTTTTATCAATATACCATATCATTTAATCATATCAAGTTACTGATATAAGAATTAGAGGTACTTGCACAGTAAAAGAAAAGTCTGTCTCAAAGGGATGTCAGATATTTCACCATACTAAGGATACATTTTATTAGTTTGGAAGGATGATTGATATTCTTAACAAAAACCTGGACAAGATTTTATCTACTCCAACTTCTCCAAGTTAATGAAGCTGTATCGGGTATTTAGAGCTAGAAGCATTTACAAGGAGTACATATTTGCATTCTGAGACATTGTGCACGATCAAGCCCTTTCGGGTCTGTCCAGCACTTTCCTCATTTTCATATTGTTCTTTTCAATGTTGGCACGAATTCAAATTTGCCAAAAGGTCTAAACAGGATCTCTAAGCGAGAATGTGGCTATTGATCTCCAGTTCATATTATCAATGGAGCTATACCCAAATTTTAAGTTATATCAAGTGCAAGGACCCGAAATCAGCCTCAAAAATCTCCCAATCACACAAACCCAACCTCCTCCATTTTTTTCGTCCTCCACCATCAGTTTCAACACAATGGGGCGGATTCACGAACTCAACACTTTCATCTTAGACCCTGAACTTCATACACCCAACCCAGTCATTTTTTCAGATCACAACGTATCCATAATTTATGATAAATACCCGAAATCAGCTGTCCATTTCTTGATTCTACCAAGGGATTCTGAGTTGACATACCAATCCCCGTTTCAAATCCTAGCTGATCAAGAACTAGTTGATTTGTTAAATCTCTATGTAGAGAAAACAAAAATCTTTGCGGCAAGGTACTTGCAAGCAGTTAAAAATAATAAACCTCCGCCTACTGAGTTCTTGATCGAGGGTAATGAAGAAGAACTACGGCCGTACTTGGATCGCATTAGAGCTGGGTTTCATGCTGTACCTTCAATGGCTAATTTACATATCCATGTTCTGTCAATTGACCTTCATTCACCAGACATGAAAAGGTTCAATCATTTCAACTCATTCACAACACCATTTTTCGTGCTTTTCAAAGCAAACCCTCTACTCCTTAATGATCAAGAAATCTTTAAGCAACATGAATATCTTGAAATATGCCATGGAACGCCATTGACCTGTCACTTTTGTGATCAACGGTTTGAAAAGTTTAGCAAACTCAAACATCATCTTACAGTTGAATATGAAAAATGGAAATCTTCTTAAATATACTTATAGCTTTTCATACTCAAGCTTTCCTTCCAGCTTCTTTGCTTCAGCTACCTTTCTCACCGCTTTCATCATATCGTTTTGCAAAATATAATCACGATCATCTCTGATTGCAAAAAATCCAGCTTCTGTAACCACGTTTCTGATATCAGCTCCGTTGAACCCATCACTCATCTTGACCACCGCTTCGTAGTCAAACTCGCCTTGTTTAGATACATTGGCAGAATGAATCTTGAAAATTTCCAATCGTCCAACTTCATTAGGCAATGGAATCTCAATCTTACGATCAAGTCTTCCTGCACGTAGTAAAGCGGGATCGAGAGTATCCGGACGATTCGTAGCCATGATAACCTTGGTCTGGCCCAGATGATCAAATCCATCCATTTGATTCAACAATTCCATCAATGTACGCTGAATTTCTCTATCTGCTGATGTTCCTTCACTAAAACGACGACCTCCAATAGCATCTACCTCATCCATGAAAATAATGCAAGGTGCATTATCTTTGGCGTATCCAAACATTTCCCTAATAACTCTTGCCGACTCTCCAATATACTTGTCCACAATTGCAGAAGCAGGCGAAAAGATGAAATTGGCTCCAATAGTAGCTGCAACTGCTTTTGCAATAAGCGTTTTACCAGTGCCTGGAGGTCCATACAACAACACTCCCTTTGGAGGGTTAATACCCACACGTTGGAAAAGTTCAGGGTTCTTTAATGGCAGTTCAATGACCTCACGCAGTTCTCGAATTTGCTCGTTTAATCCACCAACTCCACCAAAAGTCAAGGAACCAGGCTCGAAGGTTGTCATGTTGTAAACTAGAGGATCAACTTCACGGGGTAGGATTCTCATGATTGTAAGTGTCGTCATATCAAGGGCAACGCGAACTCCCTGCTTCAAGCTTTCTTTATTAATGCTGTTTCGGCATCCAACAATGTATCTGGGACCATTAGAAGCCTTGACAATAACTGAAATTTGTTAGAACGTTCAATCGTCGCGTGGAATACTTACATCTTTCTTCATCAAGCTGCTTCAGGACTTCTCCAATAATCTGACCAAGACTTTGCAGAGCTTTGATATCGTCTTCAGTCTTTTCATATTCCTTATCCAAATCCTTGATTCCCATTCTCAAATCTCGAAGTTTCGCCTCCCATTCTCGGGATTCTTTTAATCGTTTCTTAAAGTCTTCAAGGGCCTTTTCGCGCTCGGCATCAACTGGCGCAATCTCAGCGTCGCCTTCATTCTCTAAGGCTTCTAACAATGGATCTCTTTCTTCTGTTGACATGATTGATTGGTGGTGGATAAAGGTTGCGAAATTCAAATCACAAATAGACCTTTAAACCCCCAACCCTGCTTTACCCAGCTCTTGCAAAAACTTCTTTCTCCTCAAGATCAGTCCTCAGTAGTTAAATATGGAGTTTCATGCTGTTGTGTTATGTGGACAAGGCAAAAGCCTGTCGCCTCTATCATCTGTGCGAGAGCACGGCCTGCCTAAGGCGCTACTTCCTGTTGCAAACAAACCAATGCTTTCATACCCTCTTACCTGGTGCGACAAAGCTGGGTTCTCTGGCGTCTCTGT
>JAKTYJ010000157.1:0-15973 GCA_030674515.1 Geotrichum armillariae | reverse complement strand
GTTTGCTTGTCAAGACCTCCAACCATGTCGAACGTACTGTCGGGGACCTTTTCGACCATCATGAGAGAAACTAGGGGATCAATCTTATTGGGCAGGATTTGGTGCAGCTTGTAGGAATCAGATCGCAAGCAAACGCGTAAACTGGGCGTGACTTTTTTGATGTCAATATCGGCGGAAATGTCGACAACGTATTTGCCTTCAGGATGAACCTTTACCAAAACTTTTTCTTTTCCCATGACCTTGACAACCTCGCCAACATATGAACCGGGTTCTTGTAGTAATTGTAATTCTTCCTTCAAAAGGCGAACTAAACAAATGGTTAGCAATTTTGTGGCGACAAGGGATAACAAACATACCTTTGGCATTTAAAGCATTTCGCTGAGCTTCGAGTCTTCGAAGATTCTGTGTCTTATCATTGATCTTGAACTCGGTTTCCTCAATTTTTTGAGCAAAGAACTAGGTTTCGTTAGCAAGAAGATGATTTGATGATTCCATTGAAACTTACAGGGCTGATGCCACTTTCGTGTGCAGGAAGAGCAGCTATTGCAGTCATAGTTGTAAGTAGAAATTAGGGCAATTTACAAGCAATGAACTGAGCGATGAAGTGGAAAGATGAAGTTGAAGGTATTGAAGATATTTGTTTTGGTGGTGGTGATGAGTGTGGCAATTCCCATCAAGTAAAGTGTGTGAAGAAAATTAGAACCTTCCTTGTCCCAACCCTAAGCCCGCTTCCTGCTACTAATCTCACCAACCACAATAATGAAGATTCTGGCTTCGATATCGTCATCTCGTGGATTTGTCCTGGTGGCATTTTGTTTCCTACAATTTCTGCTTTTCTCAGCGCAGGTGGCAGATGCATATTCTCAAGTATGCCGCTGTGATTGCGCTTCAAATTATACAGTCTTTGAAATGCCAGAGGATGGGCTTTCGTACAGTCAAACGTGTACAAACTGCACCAAAAAGTTCTGTCTATCGAAAGATCTGGAAATTTGCAAAGGAGTCGATGAGACTTTAGTAGTTGCTACTTGCTTCCAGCGAGAATCCATGAAAGAGCAGTTTTTTATTTATATTTTCATTATTGTCACGTCCTGTCTTTTGGTCTATGCTGCTCTGGCTCCGTATGCTCGTGCAAGACTTCAAGTAAGTGTTTCCATTTGATATTTTCAGCTTCTAACTGATTCTAGGCCCCACGAAATCCATAATATGGGCTATATAGAGCTGATGCAAATTTGAGAAACAATTAAGAGAATTACCAACATTGCAATAAAAAAGATATAATTTTATTGAAACTTTTAATTTTTAAGAGTCTTTCATGTATGAAAGACAAAAGACAGAGGATTGATGAGAATAATTGGACATGGGCGAAGGAAATGACTGAAAAGGGAACCCTGGGTATGCTTGCAAAAGGCAAGGAACGAGAAAACAGTTTATATAAATCAAGCGGAAAATGAGATAGACTTTGCGATGAACAGAGAAGATTAGTTCTCCTGGGCATTGTCGCCATCGTCAGCCAACAAAGCAAAAGCATTGGCGCGCTGACTAGCTTGGCGAGAAGGCTCCTTGGAAAGAGGAACGGCGGGAGAAGAGTTGTTGGATCTTCTGCTGCTTCCGCTTCTGCTGCTGTTATCACGGTTGAACATTGAAGAAGGACCGAAGGTGTTGGGGGAGGAGGTTCTGAAACCCTTGAGACGATCAAGATCATCTCTGCTAACACGGTTGTTGTTGTTCGCGTTGGGGCGAGGGAAACGACCCTTATGGCTGCTAGCAGCAAGGGCGGCAGCAGCCTTCTCCTTGGCTTGCTTAGCTTCTTCGTGAATCTCAGCAATGGTCTTAGGTCCCTTATCCTTGCGCTTGTCAACCCATCCACTCTTTCTCAAGTCAACAACATCCATAAGCATGAATCGCAGTCTGCTAGAGAGACCGGGAGTCTTCTCAATATCCTTCATTCTGCGGAAGTAGGCATTGAACATATCAGCGTGATCCTTGTTCTCTTCAAGTCTAGAACCAACAGTGGTCATAAGCTGGCAGATAGATTCAACAACCTCCTCAGAGGGTTCGGGGTTGTTAAGCAGAAGTTGCATACAAGCGTGCATAATTCTCTCAGTAAGCATACCAAGGAAGTAAAGCTCACCAATAAATCGAATAAGACCGAGACCTCTTCGCTTAGCACCAACGGCAGCGTAGTACTCGTCGGACATGAGCTCAGGATCCAAAGGAGATCCATCCTCATTGGTAGGCAGCTGATCACTCCAACCGCGCTCGAATTCCTCTTGACATCTGTTAAGCAGATACTTTCTGAAAAGAGCACCACCCTTGACAAGCTGACCCTTAGGATCCTTAATGTGCTCATCGTAAATTTCAGGGTCAATCTTGGTCAACATCTTGGCACAGAAACGGGCGTACATGTTGGACCAATGGGCCTCATCAACAGCCTTAGCGAAGGTGAGCTCAATGACTTGTCTAAGAGTTCTTCCGTCCTTCTCATCCTTGGACTGAGCAGAAATATCGAGAAGCTGGTCAGAAATGACATCAAAGAATTCCAGAGTCATCTTGTTCAGCAAAGCCTTAACCTTACGCTGAACAATTTCAGGGGAAAGCTTTCCATCAGCATCGGCAGCCTTAGCAGCTTTGGCACGGGGAACCCAAGCGTTGGCAGAACGAACGAGAGGAACAACAGGGGCAGCAGGAACCTCAGGTTCAGGCTCTTTGGAATTTTGGTTGTTGTTGTTATTGTTGTATGTATTTTGTCGTCCCTCGCCGCGGTTAGAACCAGATCTATCATTTCTACCTCTGCGAGAAGAGTTTTGACGGCCACTCTTGGAGGGGCCCATGCCGTTCATACCGCTCAGGTTGCTGGCAGAAGACATTCGGGACATACCCTTCATGTGAAAAGAGCCGCCCATGTTAGGACCAGATGCAGATCTGTCGCCATTTCGGAAGTTAGCACCAAAAGATCCCATAGCTTGAGGGAAACCACCACGGCTAGAGTTGGATCTGCTGGAAAAGTTTCTGTTGTTAGCGCCCTTGTCAAAGTTCATGATGCTGCGAATAGTATCCCAGTTTTCTTTAGGAGGGAAGGTAACAACAGGCTGGAACTGCATAAGGAAAGCAACATCGTAAATGAAGACGTCAGGATGAACGGATTGGATTCCAGGCTTGTTGGTTCCACTGGGGTATTGAACCTTGTAGAGCTCCTCATGAGTAGGTTTGGTTGCATTTTCCAAAGAACGGACAGGGTTAGAAACGCTCTTGAAATGGTCATTAACAGAGTCAAGAGCAGCTTGGATAGTCTCTTCGTCGACCTCCTTCTTGGGCTCAGCAGCCTTCTCGGCAGCAGCCTCTTCAACCTTCTTAGCCTCAGCTTCTTGCTTAAGCTTGTTTTCTTCTTCGGTCTTCTTGCGCTCGACCTCTTCCTTTTCAAGACGTTCTTTCTCTTCAATAGCCTTCTTGGCCTCCTCTTCTTGCTTAGCAGCGTCAAGAGCTCTTTGCTTGATAAGCTCCTTGAACTCGTTCTTCTTCTCCATGGCGCCAGACTCGGTGCTAGAACTAGATCTGCTACGGGCAGCAGTTGCGGAAGCTATCGAGGGAGATCCAGGAGCAGGGCTCTTTGGTGTGAGAGAAGAGAAGCCAGGGGTAGGGCTGCTTACAGCCTCAGCGGGCTTTGAGAGCAAAACTGGCTCATTTGTGAGAGGGTTGGTAATCTTCAAAGAAGATCTGGGGGTACGAGGTTGGGGAACGTAGCCACCGGGCGATTTCATGCCGGAGTTATCCATGGGGATACTTTGGCTGTTGGGAGAGTACATAGCGTAAGGGGGGTAAAGAGCCTGTTGTTGAACTAGAGGAGATGCAGGCTGGGAGTAGTACTGGTTTGGAGAGGGATACCCCTATAAACTGTTAGTAAAGGCGAGAGAGAATGACAAAACGTTGAAGCACATACATAAGCTGTTCCTTGAGGATTATCAAGAGGACGAGGTTGGTTTGGTTTCGGGTTGCGAGGATTAAAATTTTGCATAGTTTTTTTACAAAATAGATCGAATGAATGCCTTGTGAATCGACGGGCTAATATTGATCTGACTGAGAAGCTGTTTCTAATGGGTTTGTTAGTACTTTTCCAGAAAGGAAAAAGAGATAGAATAAGTAATAATAACGGGAAAGATCGATGTGAAGTGACGGGACATAATGCCAACACACCACAGGATTATTTACTTCTCCTTGATTCCGCACTATCTGACCGCAACCACAAATTCAATCAAGTATCTGTCAAGTCTGGTAATGACCAAAGAATCATGAGAGCATCGCACTGAAGATAGAGAAGACACTTACCAAAATAAAGATGAATCAGGGAGAACCAATCAAACAAAAATGATATAGAATATATGACAAAATATATTAGTATACCAAAAGTCGCGTACTGGTTAATGATAATTGAAGTTCGATGTCAAGAAGTAATCGACTTGTTCAAATTATTTATGATATCCACGAAACCGAAGCTGGTGGAAATTGACTGGTATTTAATGACCTTGATTTTTCAAGAGGGAAAAATTTTTTGTGGATTTTTATTTTTGATTTTTCTCGCCCAACTGGGCATCTGAACTGGAAAAATGAAAAAATGATTTAGAAAGACTGAAATGTACTGTGGGAACTTATCAGTACTACTTTAAAATGTTAGGGTTTCTCAAAATTGGTAGTGTTTCTGTGGGCTACGCAAGAACCAAGGTTCGAAACTGAATTTCAGGAACAGAAGGTACGGAGCTCAGATGGCTTATTGCTTCCAGTTACTACATGTATGCACTTAAGTTCATCTCGTTGTCTAAAATAATATGAAATAAAAAAAAGAGCAAGAGTTAGCATGGTTGTAATGAGAACATTGCTATTCTAAGTTAGGCCTACTTGAGGTTGGGTCGGTTCACTGCTTTATTAACGTAACTTAGTTGGAGTAAATTCAATTATTATTCAAGACTAGACGTAAAACAAAATTTGATATAGAAAAGTTAGTATCTTCCTTGGTATCCTCCATCATAACCTCCTTGATATCCGCCTTGCTGGCCACCTTGATAACTACCCTGGTAGCCACCTTGGTTGCTATCTTCATATCCACCGTAGCCTTGTCCAGGTGGAGGTCCAGGAGGTGGAGCTCCTCCCCGGAAACCTTGGCCTGGAGGGGGTCCAGGAGGAGGAGCTCCTCCACGATATCCTTGACCATACTCCTCTTGACCGTATGTTTGATTTCCTCCATAACTTCTTTCTTCTTCTTGTTGACCATATCTATCGGAATTGTGCGAGCTAGAATAATCATTGCCACCGTAGCTTGGAGTAGCTTGAGAAGATCCATACTGTTTTCCACCATATCCGCTCTCTTGTCCGTACTGAGATCCTGCATTGGAATGGCGCCCTGATGGGTTATCCTGACCACCTCCATAGGTATTTCCATAGCTGTTTTCATTATCGTATCGGTTAGACTGACCATACTCATTGGAGTTCTTTTTAGAATGACGGTTAGGTTTGGAGTACTTTTCGTCATCTGAGTCTTTCTTGGAGTGACTTCCGTAGCGATTAGACTTCTTATAATCATCTGAGTCCTTCTTAGAATGACGTTTGTACTTCTTTTCTTCATCACTATCATCCTTCTTAGAGGCACGGTTATAACGAACTGATTCATTACCATAGGAATCATTTTGCTGGCCATAGCTAGAAGAAATATCATTTCCGTAACGGTTAGAGCCTGAGTTATCAGCATTGTAGCCTGAGGATTCGTGCTTGCGTTGTGGGGAACTGTAAGTCTCACTGGAATCTTGGTTGTAACCAGAGGAGGAACTACTTTGTTTGTTGTAGCCACTAGAAGAGTTATCTTGGTAAGAATTGTAAGAACTGCTTTGCTTGTAGCCACTAGAAGAATTGTCGTGCTTTTGGTATTGACCGTAGCCACCGGTAGCTCCTCCTTCGTTAATGTTCAATCTGTTGAAGCTAGACACGGTATCATCGTCATTGGAGGGACGGGGGATTTTGAAACCCATATCATGGCCGCATCCATCTTGATGAGTGTGACCAGTGCTGCCAGCAGCACCTGCTGGCTTTGCTCCAGTTTTAAGGTTTAATCCATTGCGAACACCATCCGCAGTAAGACCTTGCAGAACCTTGTCTTTGTGGCTCAGGCCATTGATCCATTGTTCAACAGTTTCCTTCATCTTCTGTTGGATTTGAGTGTGACCGAGAGCAGGATGATGGAATACTTGCAAAGCCTGGTTTACCACTTCGTTAACATCAATATCAGTGTCCTCCCAAGCCTTGACTACCAAGGGAACAACAAAAGAAACGACTTCAGTGGCAATTTTTCCAGCGGGTTCATTCAAGTAGGAAGCAAAGTGATCCTTCGACAATTGAGAGTGAGTGGGATTGTCATAAGTAGGATCATTCCAGACCCGGAACTGTTCATCGTCGTTGACAATCATCTCAGTACCAGAATGAAGTCCACCAACCATATCAGTGAGAATGGGAGAAATAATGGGTTGAATAACTCCCATGATATAAAGAGTTAGAGTGTCAGAAATTTTTTCTTTGAGCTCAGAAAGCAAAGGAACAGCATCAATAAAAGCCTCAATTTTCTTCATGATGCGATCACGGAACTCGAAAAGGGGGTAAATTTGAGTGATGAGTTCTTGAGGATCGTTGGTAGGACCAGAGGCAGAACTTCTCAATGAGTCGATTTCCTCTCCAATGCTGCTGTATCCTCTGGATCCGCCATCTCCAAACCCTCTTGAATTGGTGGGAGCTTGGCCCTCAGAGTCAGAAGTAAAATCAACTGGGATTGATCCAAAAAGTTGTTTTAATCTTTCTCCCGAATCAGAGTTCACACCACTGGTGAGCTGGTCTTGAACATCGCCCACTTCAATCTGGGAAAGAGAGTCCTGGGCACCTCCCATGAGAGAATGGATGAAATCCTGTCCACCAAAAGTACCGGTGACAATAGGATAGACTTGCTGGCCACGAAGATTAATTTTGCAGTTGCTTCCAACATGAGGGAAGACATTGGTATGACCCATTGAGATCAAAACCAATTCACAAAAATTGGAATGGGCGGAGAAATCCTCCAAAGTGTGGAGAGCTTGACCAAGCAAACGAAAAGCCTCAAATTGGTCCAACTCAGTCCCGCCATTACGGGCAAGACGTCCCTTTTGAATACACTTTTGAAGAGAAGTTCGAACATACTCAGAAGAAGTAGGCCAGTTGCCTCTCTCGTTACAGATGTAGTTCTTCATACCAGTCTGAGGGTCAATCTCAAGTTCGCGTGGATCCACTGGACCTCTCAGCCGCTTGTCGTATGTGCGAGCATCTTCACCTTCAGCATATCCCTTAGGGTTATCGATATGCTCTTCAGCACGGTAAACACCCAGTCGCTCACTAGTGACTTCAAATTCTTCAGTTCCGTATCCAAACTCACTAAAGGCCATGACCCAAAGAATAACACGGATCAATTCAGGGTTGATATTTTTACTGAGAGTTCCGACATCGATGGCTTGAGAGTAATCACGTAGCCAGTTTCCAAAATACACACGCTTAATTGCCAAACCATTAAACTTCTTTCCGCCCTTGAGTTTAGAAAAGAAGGATCCTGAGGCCATTACAAGGGTTGCCAGAGTATCTTCAATATCTCCATGGCGGAAGTTCGAGCCTTCAATAGTAGCAAGAGAAGGGATGTTGCCAGCTCCAAAAGCCCAAGCGCCCTGCGGCATGAAAACAATAGCAATCAAGAGAACGATCAGAATCGTCCTCATGGAAAGAAATGCCAGCTCACTCATTGTAAGATGGTGATTGATGAGTATTTTTGATGGAGAAAGTAGAGGAAAGTGAAAAATGAAAACAAAAATAGCCTTTTGCTGAAACGAAGTGGCAAAGTTGAAACCAAAACAAGTTTAAAATGGGCTCTAAACGATCCTTTCCACAAAAGAACGATAAATCACCAGAAATTGGCCCACCATAGCCTACCCCATGTACCCTTGGGCAGTAACTGACAGCATTGATACAGGTCATTTGGACTTATTTCAATTCATCTTTTTTTGCGAGCACAAAAAGCCACAACAGGCGCAGGATTCGAACCTGCGCTTACCCTTTGGACAGCCTTTCCTCAATAAAAACAGTCAATGCAGACCATTAAAGTCTCTGCTAGTGTAGAAGTTAAAACTAAAAGCACTGGAATAAATAACCTGAGCTTTTGACTACCAAGTAGTAAATTAGAGAACATGAAGCTTCTTATAGGGGCTAATTTAATACCTGATAGCATTCAAATATTAAGAAAATTATTATTCAAGTATTTGCTCATAGTACATATATTAGTAATCATGGATCTTACCTGGCTTCAAGAAATTAGTGAATGAGAGAGGTCTAGCCGGAAATCAACTTTGTGACCCTTTTCCGTATTAGGTATTTCGAGTTTTCCTAGTGGATTTCTCTGACTTGGCTTTAAATAAGAGTTGATGTGTCTTTTAATGGTTGGAGCAAGGTTGCCCAAGGTAGTTGTCACAAAGGTTTTCTTTAGTAAGATGAATTGTTACGGGTGGTGAAGGAACATGATATTCGCGAAAGTTTTAAGGCCGCCCTTGGTGGGCCTAAGCCATTAATTCGAATCAACCAATTAATGAAAATTTGACTTGACAATAAGTCAGTTGTTAATTCAGATCAACGATGTGAATGGGATAAAAAAATTATAAGATTCTTTAAATGGTCAATATACTAGGGTTTATGAATTTATTGACATTGGGCTTGGGTGGTTGTGTGTATAGATGCACTTTTTCTATTATTATTTGCACGCAATCGGTTTGATCTGAATAGGTTTATAAAGAAAAAAAACAAATTCTAGCCTGAGATTCATTATCGGAAATATAAATACAGCATTCTGAGGGAATCACTGACCTTGGATGAGCGAATGAACGATAGCACCCAGAAAAATTACCAATATATATAGCTAGTTCTCAGACTGCAATTTCCAAATAATTATTCAACAAGCTTATTGCAACTGTAGTCTATGCGCTGTTGAGAAACAAAAGGAAGCCTGGGATTTATTTACAAAGGAATTTACATGTTATGTAGTCTCCTAAAAAGACTACTTTGAAAGTTAAAGACGTCAATTTGTAATTTGTAATTGTCTATATCTCTATACCTTATCCATCTAAATATATAAAGCCTTTAAAATGCCAAACAATACTCGGAGTAAATTTCTTGACCTCAGCTACATCAGGATACTATCCTCTCATTAAGACAAGACATTTTGAGATACATTTCTCAGACTGATAGTTGTTTTAACCATAAGATACACACAAATATTAATTTGTTTCTAATAAACTTGAAGTTTCAAGCAATAGAAATTAGCCTGAGACTGAGCGGTTTCTTACATTTCTCGACATGTAGAGCAAAGTGTGTACCTTATTGATCCAAATGTTGAGCTTTTAGCAATTTACTCAGTGCACAACAGCATATATTAGGAAGAATTTCTGATCAAAATGCAATCATTGTAATACTCTGTCTATCTTGCACATAAATATTCTCATAAAAATCGATAGAACCAAGTTTCTGGTCTGTTATTTGTGGCCCATTTCAAAATTTATATTAGCCGCGTCAATCATTAAACTCCTTTAAACGGATTAGAGTCAACAATTTTAAAGACTATTTAGGGCAAATGAATGTTAACAGAATTCACAGGAGATTTGGATCCCAACTTTTGAGAATTGATTCAAGTCAAACTAAAGGCAAAAGATATTATTGTTTTACAGCCAAATATAAACATAGTTATGTGTTTCTCCTAGCAATTGATCTACAAACAAATCTAGCCTCATTGAAATTACTACGTATTAGTGATTGATTAGAACTGAATTAAAAGCTCAAAAGTCTGCAAATCAAGCCGGTAAGAAATATATAAAATGAAAGAAAGAAAGCAACAAATAAGTTAAGTAAGGTACGTGTATAATGAATCAAAAAGTTAAAGAAATTTTGCCATTTTCGTTTCAGCAATGTGTGGTTGACATACCTCTTCAAAGTGAAGCAACTTAGAGCATGAAAGAAACACCCGCAGCAACAACGATGCCGACGATACCGACGCCAACAATGTGATTCGCAGAGTTTGTTTGAGCACTAGGACTTAAAGAGCTGGTAGCATTATTTATACCAGTTGTTTGATTTTGAGCAAGAGCTGTAGCAGCAAAAGCAGCGATGAGAAATTTGAATTGCATTGTGTTGGAAGTTCGAATGGTAGTGAGTGTTTGCTTAGAAAAGGTCAATTCAATTAAGTCAGAAAACGATAGGAGAGTGAAGGAATAAAGAAATAAAATAAAAAGAGAGAGAGAAAAGAAACGGATTTGACTGAGCTTTTATATTGATTTAGGGACATGTAATTTATTCTGGCATCTTCTACTTTTTAAGTGTTTTGAACTTGAAAAAAATTATGGCTGGCCTGTCATTCCAGAGATTTTTGCTGGGCTTAGCAATTGAAACGAAATCGATTATCTGATTTAACTTTCGCGGGTTTAATTGGGCCCTTTTTCGTACCATTACTTGATGGAGAAACCTCGAATTTCTTTTCTTTCTGAAACAGAGACATAACTTAAACCACTTAAAAGAACAAGAACTATTAGGGCAACGGATATCATGTTCTCAAGTAATCCAGGAGACGGCTAAAACGATACGCAATGGCTTAACAAGCTAAAAGAAGAAAAAAATACGACACCAGCAGGACTCGAACCTGCGCGGGAAAATCCCAAGAGATTTCTAGTCTCTCGCCTTAACCGCTCGGCCATAGTGCCAATTGTTGAAAAGTGAACTGGTCCATTTTTTTCTGACATAGAACAAACTTAAATGATATTTTTTATTCTTTTTTTTGTACAACACTGACTGACAGAAGAACTAAAAGTTACAATAGGAAGATCACCTAAAAATCAAGAATAATCTACTTGAATAATGGCAAGAAAAATTTGATCAAGGAAGGAATGTCAAATTCAACACACAAACTTATCACGAAACTCATTATATCAAAATATTTCTCTGAGATTTGGTTTCATTCTTTATCTTCAGTATTTTATTCAATGTGCCTACGCTTATTTATTGCTATCCTCCGCTTTCCGCTGACATTTTACTGATATAACTAGTTAATTTAGTTATCGCCGGCAGCGCCCTAATTCAACAGCCTCAACCATGAATACGTGTGATACATTGAATCTCGAGGTGTATCAAGTGCCAGAAGCCATAAATCGATCCAAGATATAATATTCAGAACTATTAAGAGCGCGACAGCGACTGTAGGAGCTTAGAACGCATGTAAAAACAAAGGTCTAGATGTTGCTAACAGAAAACGACAAGAAAATAAGTATGAGTTTTTGGTAGACTTTTCATTTAGTGAATTTGCAGAGACAAAGTCGGAAGAATCGTTGAAGAAACTGCGAGAGCAGATGCGTGAAGGAGTATTTGGGCTGGTAAAGAAGTTGTCAAGTAGAATTGGCCAGATTCCAAGCTGAGTGAAATATCAGAACTGATTATATAGAAGTAGAAGATGAGGGAAACTTGGAGATTGTTAATTTTAAAAGTTGGAACACGATAGTAGTTCATTTATCGACTCAAATCTCAAATAAAAGATCAAATTCAATCCATGTACTTGATTTAGAAAACAAGATTCGTCTTTCTGAATTATTTCAGATATTTCAAGTTTTTGAATAATTTCTCTTGAATTTTACCTTGGGTAGAATTGTAAAATTCATGTACTCAAATCTATTACTGGAGGTACTTTTACAATTGTAAATACGAGTTTTTTCAAAGTTTTCCATAATAGGTAAATATCCAGAATGAGTAATTGTCACTTACAATTGTTTAATGCTCAAGTTTACTCTTGGATTAACAAAAAATACTGAATATATCAAAGCTAAGTCAACTTTAATCAAGTATATTAGAAAAATCCATGGTGCATGATTGCATTCACAGGTTTTTCAAGTCTCACAAGTTGCACTCACTAACTCGCTCACTCTACAAGCTTGTTTGGTTCTATCAGATATTTGCTCATATATTCTATTCTATATTGTGACATGCTACCCAAACTTGGTTTTAGCTAAATTTATTTATTGATTTCAAGTGAAACTGGCTTGACGCCACATTTAGTACTTGGTCCTCTGGATATATTCAAAGGTACATGTATATGTCGTTTGGTAAAAAATCGTTATATTTTTGTTCTAACTGAACTACCATAAACATGAATGTTCTATTCAATTCTAAGATCTTTCAAAATATCTTCACTTTGAAGAGTACTCTTAGGATCCAGATAAGGTCTCTCTGCCAGACTTACAGTACGAATACCAACACGGTCTGCAAATTTCAAATAATCAAATGTACCACTATGATACACTGACCGATTATCCCACACAGCAAGATCATTCTTGTTCCACTTGAATCGTAATTGAATATCATGGGATGCAGTAAGCGTATCAAGAATAAACTTTCGAAGAAGCTCTGATTCAATTGGAGATATCTCGTTAATTTTGGTGAAATGATTTCCAACAGCAAACAATGATTTCCAACCTGTCACTGGGTTAGTACGAACAATAGGGTGAATGGCAATAAGTTCATCTCCAGTATTTTCAGGTGCTCCACGGTTTTGTGAGTATAGTTTGAAATCTTTGGCAGCTCCCAAGTTACTAAAAATTTGTTGAGAGTAGGTACCAGTTAAAGTCTCAAGATATGCTTGGAAAGAAGGAGAAAACTTTTCAAACAAAGCGTAGCCATTTGCAAACATGGTATCACCACCACTTGGAGGTAGATCGATAATCTTGAGCGATGTGAAATCAGCAGGTACAGGTTCAAATGTAATGTCTGAGTGCCAGTCAAAAGAAGCTCTCTGAGAGTTCTCTTCTTTTTTGTGGTAGTTGCGTTGAATTTTAGATGCAATAAATGAAACTTCAGGATCAATAAATCCATCTTCACCTAGAATACCACCTGCAGGAGTGACTGGATGTATATGAAGACCAGAGGTTTTAGGCTTTCCAGCTAAAACACCCAGCAAATGTACAAAATCTTTTTGTTCCTGAACAGTCAAGTTTTGGTTTCTAAAAGTCACAACTCCACGACGAGAAATTGTAATTGCAAGATCTCGGAGTGCTTCTTTATCTTTTAAAAGTTCGGAAATTTGAACTTCTGAGCTGTATTCACGTCCAAGCAATGGAGTTATCTCTGAACCGTATTGTCCGTATTTCTTGTCCAGAGCTCCCGACAGTTTTAATGGAGCAGCCCGGTTTTCAGTTTTAACATAAGAAGGACCTTCATGGGATTTGTCAAAGTAAGGTGAAGGGCCAGTCTGCGGGTTTGTCTGTGGTTTCAGTTTAGAACTGTCATAGAGAGCAAATTCAAGGTCATCAAGGGAGGGCATTTTTAATGAAATATAAAAAGGTTATCTTTTGTTTAATGGTCGAAATTATTTGTATTTATACTCAGAAGTCAAATGCCAATTCACAATAAATCTTGCTGGTTTCGCAATTTGCCTTTGACATTATCTCTCTTAGCCACGCACCAGCCTTTGCGTGCGCCCACGTGAATACTATGGTATCTCAATTGCCAGCATTTTGATTTGTTTTCTCCGCAATATAATTGTGGCTTAACAATTGCGAAACTGGCGAGATAGATGTACGGCTGGATATTGGCCTAAATCAGAATTTTTGTGTCACAAATACAAGTTCAGCTATTTGAAATGGTAAAAGCCTTGAAAATGAAATCAAATTTAGATTTTCTTCAAAAGAGAGATCTGCTATTAGTGGTCCCTCAAACATGTCTAATTGTATTTGTGTGTTTTAATTCCTCATGAAGAGCGACATGGCGCAGAGGAAGCGCACGGGGCTCATAACCCCGGGGTCCTTGGATCGAAACCAAGTGTCGCTATTTTTTTCAATTTTTTGTGCTCAAGCAGCCAAGGAGTGAAGGTGGTGGAGGATAGTGATATAGGAGAGGAGGGAGAGTGTGGTGAATGATCAGACAAAGCTAGCATGTAATATTCATGTAAATAATTCTAAATATGTGAGAAATTGAAAATTAGCTGAAATCAATAGACAGCTTCACTGGGCCAAAAAAGAGTGGAATTCCAAGGGATTAACGTAAGTTCTCTCGAGATTCCTAATGAGGCAAGTTAGTAGCTGCTGGTTAGTTGAAATCATTGGAAATACCAAATTTCAATAATTAAAGAGGAGAAAAAGCGCAGATAAGAATTATTTAGTGGGCTTAAAGAAATAAAAACCGGTTTCAAGGGCCCCACTAAATAAACCGGTATGCGCTTGTCTCTTTTTATTTGAGATTCAGAGAAGATTTCCATGATCTTTAAATTAGTCTCAAATTTCAAGTCACTAAATGTTCATGGAATCCCATTATTAATCGTACAAGTGATATGGAGAAGGTTGAATCCCATTCTCTCGATACTATATTTAGTTGTAAGTTAGCAGGTGGGTTAATATTGCATCTTTGTACATTGAAGAAATTGATATTTTAATTACTTGAGAATATTTATGTGGAAATCTTGACTTTCTTTTCAATCAAAAGAATTATTATCTCTGGAGTCTGGCCCAAGAACAGAGGAACTCTGCCAGTTCCTGTTACCACATGAAAATTAGCGACTGCTTAAGCTTTGGATCGAAAAACAAACAGCTGTCTGATTAGAACTAGATCTTAGCTCAAGTGAAATTATAGCACGAAAATAGAACGACTGCATTTGCTCGCGCGTAATTAACACGGGGTAAAAAAAAAAAAAGGCCCTGTAAGAGCAGCCAGACCCATATTCCAATATGGAGGCAAATCAAAGTCCCTAAGGTGAGAAAGTCGTCAAGTGTCGTTTTAGCAATCCGGAGTCCGGAGTGACATGCACAAGGTCCTAACTACCAAAGTAGAAAAGGTTAAGTTGAACTTTAGGGGAGGAATTCAGGAGACATGTCTGTTTTCAACAGGCCCAAGTTCAGTAACGTTATAACTGTTTGGCCTTTATGGAAATTCAGGCATGACAGGTTTAGAACTAAATCTGTTGACTGCCAAAACTTGCCATTTCCAACTCCTCCTCTGAATTCTTGCATGAAGCCTTTGATATTAAGGCACATACCGACGGACAAATCTGGCAGCAGAGACATGGGAAAAGGGGTGACATCTCAACTATATTAGACTTTGCCCCTGAGCGCCAACCTTGGTCCTATCAAAAGATATATGTCGAGGTAAAGTCGCGTAGTCGAAACCAGATATCCAACATGCTCATGGATATTGAAACTGCATCTATTGCCCAAAACGAATTATCCAATAGTAGTCGGCAAGCTAAGCAAGTAAGCCCGCATTCTTTTCAAGCACGTTCAAATCCAAAGAAAAATAGATTTACCAAAGGCAAACCAGTATGTCACCAAACGGGTCTTGTCTGCCTGTGCTCATGGCCCAGCCTCGGTACCTTTCAAATCAAAAAGTGGATGAAATTTGTAAAGGAGAACTAATATTGTTCGTAGTATGGCTGCAGTACCTAAGAAGGGCGGTAATGCGGGAGGCCGCAGTCTATGTGCAGCATGTTGCTCCTGGATAAGCCCAATAAGTACATTAAAATTTTTGAAGCTAGAGGCAGGCAGTTGGAAAAAAAAAAGTGAAATTTCTGAGCGATGGCCTTGTAGCGATCCCAAGGAGTAGAAAGTTGACAATCACATTGATCGTCAAACGTCTAGAAATAAAGTGTTTCTATGAATATTACCAAACACTCCAGATCAATTCACCCATTGATAAAATTATTCTATAAACACCGAAACCGGTTCAGACGTTATCTTTTACTCGTCTGGTTTGAAAAATATTTTACTTTCAACTCTTGTTTCTCCCAACTTTTTCCTCCTTCTTCAATCCTACCACTTGGTCTCTATGGCATAATTTCATACTTCAAGCCCATGCCTCTTCATAATTCCTCCTTAGACCGTGGGAATAGTGATCCCAGCTGTTCTGCCAAGTC
>JAKTYJ010000156.1:0-16104 GCA_030674515.1 Geotrichum armillariae | reverse complement strand
GAACCGCTCTTCCGATCTTCAGTCGTTTCGAGAAACTGTTTTGGACCCGATCACAAGGTTCACTGCTTATTTTGCAGATGTGAATGAGGCCATCAAGAAACGAAATAACAAGCTCAAGGATTTTGATTCTTTACGTGCTAAAGTGCGCAGACTTACTGAGAAACCCTCAGATGATGTTTCAAAACTGCCTTTACTTGAAAAGGAATGTAATATGGCTAAAGGTGTTTATGATCAATTGAATGGGCAACTTATACAAGAATTGCCTAAACTTATCGATATGCGAGTTCCTTACCTTGATCCTTCTTTTGAAGCTTTGGTCAAAATTCAACTCAGGTTTTGTACTGAGAGCTATACCAGACTGGCTCAGGTTCAGCAATACTTGGATGCGAGTACGAGGGAGGAATATGCAACAGGTGCGCTTGATAATAAAGTGGAAGAGGTGTTGCAAAACATGAAGGAATTGAGTATTACTTCATTAGCAAGTTGATTGTTTATTTATTGATGCTGGAGGGTTAGTCAATGTTATTTATTATAATGAGAATAAATCAGTTGTTTCTTCATTATTAGTATTGAAAATCAGGTAACTGATTGAAATAAATATGTCATGCGATTTAGATAGGTTCATACAAAATCTGTGTGACTTTTGTTGGAGTTAGTAACTTGATATTGATAAACAGAAAATACTCACTGAATTTGCTCTTATACCTCGTCGTACTTGCAACTGCTAGCATATCATGTTTGATACTAGTTGTTGCTAAATGATTCAACACAACATGACTTGGAATCGGTAGCGCACTCTGGGATTCAAAAACATCATCTTTCGAAGCCCTCACACTCGCGTTGGTGAACGTCGACTCTAAATGGGCAGGCAGCAGAGGTGGTGGGTTCTCATTCACTTTACGCCGGACTTTAGATGAATAAGAGTCTTGGATCGACGACATTATGCCAATGTTGAACATTTCTGGGATTTCGCTTGTATAGGTTAAACTCTTGTTTTGGTCAGAAGAGGGATCTGGCGTGGTTATATGCTGTGGCAGTAAATGGAACTTTTTGCGTTTAAGCTGATTGACTCGGCCATGAGATTCCAACGACGTAACAGGGAGACTAGTACTTAGAAACTCAGTCGCTTTAGTAATATGTTCCGCATTGGAAGGTAAATGCAAATTTCCTCTCGAGTTACTGGACGATAATGACAGCCCCGAATAACTGTTTCTGCATTTTGAACCTCCTGGCTTGAAAATCCGGGACCCTTGCCGACTACTAGGCCCTGCTGCGATACATGATTCAGAGGCATTTGTACAGGACCTACAACTGGGATCGAAACTGAGGTTGTCGAAATCAGCTAGCGATATACTAATGACATTTTCGTCGTCGTCAGTAGTTTTACCGTGTGTATGAGGGAGCTCCAGGTCGTTTAGCGATATTGACTTTTTCAGCAGCTTGGTGTTTACAGCTGGTAGGAGATAGTTGGCTTGTGCACTGTTTATTGCAGACTCTAATTTTGCGGCTGAAATGAGATCAGTGTGTGACCCATGTAGGCTGTTAGTAGGACTACTGTTAGATGTTGTGCTTTGTGTTGCGGACAAGGCTGGTACTGAGCCAATATAGGGCAGCTGGGAATCATCGACTTGAACTTCAAGTTCATCGGCAAAAGTCCCAGCAGGATCTAAAATAACGGTTTCTGCATGTTTTTGCATTTCGAAAGAATTGTTGATTAAATAGTTAGTTCTTACTGAGCATGTAGGTGTACAAAAGACCTTGTTTTTTTTTAAAACGGGGTGTAAGGGGAGAAAGGTGAAAAGAAATTGGATGTGAAAAAAAAAGGTAAGAAAAAAAAAAAAAAAAAAAAAAAAAACAAGGGCAGCATGGGGGCATTATAAACAAGAATCAGCGGGAAGTTTGCAGTAGGAAAGCGTTTTGTATAGAGTTTGGCGTAAAAGGTTAAACGTGAATGAAACATCATGGTAATACTCAGCACAGAGACCCATATGATGTCTTGTAGGTACATACCCTGTATTCTCTACTAATTGAATCCGATTCTTCCACCCATGAAACTCGGTTGCAACATGGATAACCTGCCCATCAGCGTATCTCTTCTTCTTTTTCTTCCACTCAACCAAAGTAGCAAACGTTTTCAGTTTGGGCTTATCGTGTTTATGCCTGGATCCCTGGCTGATCGATTCTTCGCTTGGATCAACTACTTCAACCCTTGTTAGACCCTTTTTTCCTTGTACTGATTCATTCTTCTTACCTGAAAGGTCATCATTACTATTACTGAACTGTAGACACATGTTGCTACTACTGGCATAAGTAGCAGACATGTTGAAATTGCTATGATCCATACTGTTCAAGTGTCATTGGAAAAAGATTGAGAAGAAGAATTAACGTGTAGATATAACGCCATTTATTTATTATGGTGAATTCTACTCTCGCGATAAAATCCAATCAACCACACATTCAATGTGACGTCGCTGAAAAAGGGAGGGAATTCAATGCACAACACAATGCATGTTGTTAATACAAAAAAAACCCTTATCATTAATCTCAACACAACATCCCAACTGTTGTTAACCGGAAAAATGCTTAAACCGTCCACCTTTGCCTTGATACAAAATGTAGTACGAAATTTATCCGACCGAAACTCGCAGTTAATCCGAGACTTTGCTCTCAGTTTAGTACTGAGTTTACGGTGACTAAATTGGGATTTTATGAACCTTGGAAAGAGTACGTTGTAAGTAAGAAAAGCATATTGTCATGGCAACAATATATGCAACATGAAGCACGTGTAGCAGCCTTAGCCCTAAAAATAAAACGCCTCCTTTGATGTTACCCTACCGACTTCTTAATCAAGAAATGGATTACAAAAGCTATTGGGCCTACCCTACTCCAAGTATCTTATTTTTGGGCCAAATTCTCACTAATAACTCACCAGACCAGGTGTTAGTTTGCATAGTCTGGTTAAATGAATAATGATGTTGTTTATTATTACGCTTCAATACTTGGTGACAAACACAGCAA
Source organism: Geotrichum armillariae (assembly GCA_030674515.1). Classification (NCBI taxonomy): domain Eukaryota; kingdom Fungi; phylum Ascomycota; class Dipodascomycetes; order Dipodascales; family Dipodascaceae; genus Geotrichum; species Geotrichum armillariae. The sequence continues at coordinate 13,086 of JAKTYJ010000156.1, read as the reverse complement.
TTAATATTCAGATAGCTCTCAGTAGATTAAATATACAAGAGTTCAGACTAACAATGCACTAACTTTAGTATGTTTCTCCCAAGACTCTAGCTGCTCTATCAAGAACCTGAAAATCTATATGTACTCGATTCTTTACACTAACTTAGTTTGTGCTAATATTTTAATTATACTCACTCATCTACTATCAAGTGGCAATAGAAATGTTCTTTTCTTAATTTGGGTCATAACCCGCCTAGCACTGCTAGACATTTTTAAACAAAATTTATTCTACGTCACCAGGACGTCTATGAATTAAGCTTGTTCCCTTCACTTGATCTAATATGTCCCGTATCACAGCATGTGCGTCTTTGAAACTAAGTTTCTGAATATCCATGAGACTTTGATAGGTATAAGGTCAGTTTGTAAGATTGAGTACTTGCTTTAAAAAAATAGAAGATTCTTTAGGAAAGTCTGGAGTATAATACTATTCATCTATAACACTGATTGGAGTTGAGTTCACTTCTCAAACCAAGTGGGACCAGCTCAGATTTCCAACGCAACTAGCACTGAACAATTGAATCCTTCGATTACCATGCAGTTAGATGTTTAACAAAATAAGATTGACTTAGTAAGCTCGCTGCCATCATTGAATCTCATGACAACCTTTCTAGTAGTAGAGATCAGAGAAGTAAGGGTTATGGCGAGTCTTAATACCTTTCAATATCTCAGTTACGGCATTCTAAGAGCAGATTATTTTTCTGGGGCTCTCAGGCACACTCTGCCTCAAATATTTGACGGTATCTTTCTATAGTTCTGCCAATTATTAAACACTGTAGATTCAAATATTTCCTCCCAATATTTGGCACATTGAATAGCCGCATCTTAATGAAGACCTTCATAGCCTATTTCAACAACTTATCTCCAAATTTAAAGCGCTGTGTTGCAATCGATTTCAAGCATGGAGAATAATTTAAGACATGCAACCCGTAAACTTGGAAAATCTTAGATATCAGAAAGGCTAAGAAGTTCAAATGCAACTTCAACATTACAATCGTTCAAGGAATCTTGATATATGAATTCGACCATCTTTTGCGCATAAAACATGGATTGCAATGTGAAATATATGTTTTTTTTCCAACATTCGCTTGAAAAAAGGCCAACGGAGATCCAGCGCCATCCCATGAACAGCTATGGGTACTAATTCAGTAAAAGTAGGCACATTATTGGTGTATGAAGATTGTCGAGATCTAAATCTAGTTGCAGTATTGCTGGTACGCTAGCAACAGGTGTCTTGGGCTTTGAAGTTTGATTAGTAAAGTCAATAAAATAAAGACGTAACTTAGAGGTACTATTTAGAGCATCTTCAACAAATAACAGTTTAAACTATAGCTGGAAAATAGATTGAAATTTATGTCCACGCAATGGTTTGGTACAACAACTGCTTAAAATTCCGTAAGTCTCTAAGGTATCGAGGCAAATAGCAGACATAATAGAGTGTGGGTCTGTGTCTGAAGTCTTAAGCGTTAGTTGTAGTATAATGCTTTTTGAACTTTGATAACTCTAATAAACATCCATAGATGTGTAAACATTCATCATGAACAGATTGATAAAATAATTAATTATTTTGCCGCTTTTTTACTTGAGAATTCATACCAGAACAGGTGTGTGGAGAAGATCGAGCCTTCATGAATGTTATCAAGTACCCAGATAGTATTATTGACATTGTCATGTACGTGCCTCATATTCATCAAGCTCGAAATGCTTGAACCATGGTCCAGTTTCAAAAGTGAGAAAGTACAATTGGGCGTTGTCTTCCCACTCACCAGCGATGAATAATTGTTTAGCAAAGTAGCGACATGAAGTTAGACTATTTTGTATGTGCGCTTCAAAATTTCGAAAAAAGTGAGTAATACATACCATCCTTTAGATTTAGTGACATTAATTTTTTTGTCCATTGATAAATATTCAATTCGAGGATGTAGCAATTTCCATCTTCTTCTGTCAATTATTAGTTTTAAAGGCAACACGAATGAGCTGAGTCTCCAAAGTACGACATACTTCACTGAAAGCAAGCACTTTGTTTCTTGAATGTAATATTGTATTTTAACCATTGTAAATCATTTAATGGGCCATCTCCTGCAGCAGCATACCATGTTCGAAAGAATATTGAGATGAGAAATCTCAAGTCATCAATTTACCTGTAGTTACGGCTACATCAGGAACCGAAAGCAGAGTATTATGTGTGCCATCTTTCGAATTATCATTGATTACTTCAGACATAGTTGAATAGCATCAGTTGTAAAGCGCAGACTGATTTTGCGAAATATTAACAAGCAGTAATTGGGTGTCCACTTGAAAAAAATTGGCTCCCATGGCTCGCGCGAGCATTTTTCGCTTGGCGAGTAAAACAAAAATATTAATGATACAAACCAAATATCCCAGACTTAACATAGGTCAACGACGGAATCGATTTACGGATTTCAAGGTGACTCTGTCGAATTGGCTTTTAAAAAAAGGTTAAAATTAGTTAAAATGCTAAGCATTCTACAATTTGTAGATTTTCGAGAAATCTAGACTGTGTAGACTATCGACATGCCGAACTTAACTAGGACGGAGCAGCTAATATTTCCAGACTTTTGACTACCAAGCTTCCCACAATGTATAAGTATCAAGCTGATAAAAAGACATTTTTCAAGACAGGGTAGTCTTTAAGCGTTTAATAAAGTCAAGTATCTCAGACTTTGTTGGCAATCAAGAGTTCTAAACTGTAAGCTAACAAAAGGATAAGACCATTTACATCAAATATATATATATATATATATAAATATATTGTACTATAAATCTGATATTTAATATTGTGGTAGAGAGTTATGCAAACGCGACAAAAAACGTGTTTTAAGCAAGTCTCGTTACAATTTTCAAGGCTCATGAGTGTATGTTACATAGCACCAATGGCGCACACCAAGCTGTACTTTTGTTTCATGAAACAAAAAAATATATCAACAACTTTTGTTTTCAAGCTGATTAAATATGGTATTGGTTAACTGGGATTGTTTGTGAGAGGAATGTTTTAGCAGTGCGAAGATTTGATTTGGACAAGATTTTGATCAATTCAAATATAGCTATAGATAAATGTATTTTTATACTCACAGCTTATTTAAACATTTCATATTGTATTCTTTGCAACCCACTGGTGTTGAGAATTTTGCTACATCTAGGCTTCGCAATAGAGCGGGAATTTGTCTGGTTTGGTCAAATCAACCCTCAACCTTTGGGACTCAGACAGGAGCCAACCAACTGAGTCACAGGCAGCTTTACCTTTCTAAACTTTTCATGTATGTGATAATTTTGAATATAGATACTAGATTTGTTTTGCTTTCTCTTGAAAATTTAATTCAAAAAATTGGTCTCTTGGCCCAGTTGGTTAAGGCATCGTGCTAATACAACTCCTTGATGTTTACGCGAGGATCGGCGGTTCGATCCCGCCAGAGACCATTTTTTGATGTCCTGTAAGTCTAAAGGAAAAAAAAAAGTTGTTTATTTATCACTAGCAGTACAATTCTAAGATTTTACTCTTTTTTTCTCTTTTTTTCTCTTTTTTCTCTTTTTTTTTACAGCAACTATTTTTTACCTGTAACTTTCAAGTTTGTGATACTTCCATCTTTTGTCTGGCTATTGCCAATTTAATGTGATGTCGATATTTTGCTTGCATATTGTCAGCGTACAATTTAAGAGTCAAATGTTGGATGATTCATTTCATGACTGTTTTACATCGAAGATTGTCAATTAGAGCCATCGTCAGGCTTATTTCTGACTCGGTATGACGAATGATGAATCAGAGGTGTAAACATATCGTCATAACGAAAAGATATCATTGTTAGTAGTAATTCGATTTAGTAACTTGATGAAAATCAACAATAAGCAGAACTATTAAATTTAAAGTGTTTTGATGTACTTTGCAAATTGGAGTAAAAAGCTAGGGTTTGGTACTGAATTACCACTGAAATTTAACGTCAAGCCAACCACCGAGAATAAAATCGTTCATAATAAACCTCATCAAATTGTGAAAGCGAACTCTTAAATGATTGAAGAAAATGGTTGAGTGTCTAATGCATTACCACATGGATTAGAATACCAGAAAATCTATAATTATGCGGGATTGCAGATTAACGAAAACTTCTTTAGAGTAGAGAACGATTCCCAAGCTTAATAATGAACTGGGATTTCATTTTTATTGTAGTCGCTTGCTATATTGTGTTTAATAAATAGTGGTTTTGTCTAGTTGGCTAACTTCAGCAACGGAAGGAAAAGCACCGGCAGCTTTCAGTTTTATCAATTCACTTCTTGTGAAAATCTTGCCCAAGATAAAACCTTGACTGATTAAACTGATTGAAATATTTTCTGTAATCTCATAGTTAGAATCGTCGACGGTCGCAAAGAAATTGTCTGGATCGCCTATAGTTGATAACTCCAATGCCTTCTGAAGCACTTTAAAGGGCAAAATGTCTGATTTCCCAAGCGAAATCCACGTCTGATAAAAAATAGTCCTGAACAGTGGGATTTTGGATCGTGTTTTGAGAAGAATTATGAGTCTGTTTTTAATGAACCATGGTTTGAAGTCGCCTTCCAAGTGTTGCATAAACTTGGCATAGTTACCAGTCTTTGAAGCAGTGACAAGTGGCCAATACAAGTCCACGAGGTTGTACATTTGTAGCAATTGAATGGATGGAATTTTTCCCAAGAGAATGGAGGCTGGTATCAGAATCTTTAATACAAGTCTCTTGTTTGGGGAAGAAGAAAGTGCGTTTTCAAAAGCCCACGACAAATGAGCATGAGCTTTTACCAACTGGCTTCTGTCAAGGTAGAATCTACCAAGAAAATATCGATACTCTACTAGTTGAGATTTTGGGTAGTTTGAAAACCGAATGTTTGCTGAATCGACATTTGAAAACACATTTGCACAGGATGCATGGGATCTGAGTGTATAATATGCTCTACAGAGCAAGTTGCCAATAAACAACATGATTGTCTTCTTTGATAGTGCATTGGGATTGCTTGGATCCAGCTTTTCACCTCGAATTGTATTGAACATTTTCAGCAAAAGAGTTGACGCGTAATTGGTCCGAATAACAGTACCATCGCGTTTGTCTAAGGTAGAAGAAAGATCAATAACAAGCCTTGCGGTGTTCTTCAATACTCCTTGCAAGACGGGCCCTCGGAAATTGCTAAAAGCCGGAGAAAGGGCAGTGAAAAATTGGATTAGCGAAATGTAAAATGAGTCCATGTTGTTTGGATCAGCATCTCGAGCGAATTGCAAGTAAGAAATGCATAGCTCAACCATAGTATTCCAATCTCCATCGTACAGGTTTTTAGCCTCCGTCATGGCCTGAATATTTCTTCCATTCTATTCAAGTTAGTTTCAAGCCGTTGCAGTTCTGTGGAACTTACATCAAGGATATCATTCTGCAGAGAAGATAAAATAGGCTGATTAGTATCCAAAATAAAGAGGTTTGACAATGCTATTGAAGTCTCTTTAGGACTCAGATTAAAGCTCTTGTCCACATAGTCAAGCCAGGCATCCACAGACATGTTAGCGGATGGTTCCAGAGAAGGTTGGAAATTCTAATTGTTTTGAGATCACGTGTACATGAGCTAAAAATCTCTATCAGTGTTCGTTTCCACCTCTAACCCAGACAACAAGATTTTACAGCGGAGAGTCGAAAGTCATGTCGTCGCTGTCTGATTCACTCAATCAGAAAAGGCATCCGGAGGTTGCTCCTGTGATGCGGACAACGATTGCAGCAGTTCAGACTGCTCCTGTAGAGACAGTGAAGGAAAAGCTGAAACTAGTTATCCGACTACTACCACCAGACTTGGAAGAAAAATCATTCTTTGCTCTTGTCAAGCCCTGGGTAAACGAGGATTCAACCAGCTCCATGTACTTTGTAGCAGGGCATGTTTCTAAGAAGCTTTCAAAGAAGTCTATACATTCGCGGGCATACATGATCATGAAGACTCAAGAGCAACTTCAACAGTTTTACACAGCATTTAAGACGGAGGTTGTTCTTCATTTTGAAGGTGATTCTCGTCCGTTGATTGAAATTGCACCGTACCAAGGCAAGCTAAAGCCATCTAAATCAAACAGCTTTGCGGCTACAATCGAAGGAGATTCAGAGTACGTACAATTTTTACAACTGATGCGAACTCAAGAGGAGGCTAAAAACAACGCGAAACAAGCCAGAGCAGCTGAAGAGCTGCCAGTAGCGGCATCCAGTAGGAAAATTGTGGCTGTTCCTGGTACAGGCCCAATGGTTGGAATTCATACTCAAACTGAGATTCCACCGGCAGCACGAACAGTCCTTTCCAAACCAGAGCCCAAGCCAGAAAAGAAGGGAGATAAGAACAAGAAAGATAAGGCCAAGAAAGAAGCTGATGATAAACGGGCAGCTAAAGGCAAAAAGGCAGAGGAAGAAGCTAAGCAACCGGCTCCCAAGCCTGAGACATGGGCTACTCGGTTTGCTGCTCAAAATACAAAAGACACATCTAGCAATAAGAAGAAGCCCCACGTCCGTCAATTCAAGAGGAATAGGAATAGTGATAAGGATTCGTGGTTCAGCCGCAGCTCTCCAAAACTTGATACTGAGTGGCCAATCGCATCATATGCGGGAGAAGCCCTCCGTGCTGCCAAAATGGACGTTTACGTTGAGAAATATTGCAAAGAAGCCGAAATTGATACTGGAAGAATTGGAATGTATCCTAAAAACGTGGCTCCGACTGAGAACGACACAACTGCAATTGAACCAAGTGAGCCAAAGCCTGAGATCACACTCAAAATTCCTGCGAAATCCAAGACCAGACCCAGTAAAACGAGGAAACCTAGAAATGGTAAAGACGCAAAGGATGGAGTTGTCCCGAATGCAAAGGCAAGTAGTTTTAGCACAGAACCGTCAGTTAAGGCCAATGGTGAAGGAAGTCCTTTATCTGCAAATCTCAGCGAGAATAGTACTCCAGCAAACGCTCCTAAAGGTCCAGCCAGCGGTCAAAATGTACCTCGGAATTCACGACCTTCACGAACTAGAAACCCCAAACCAGCCGGCGCTGTAGAGGGTAGTACTCCTACTGGGCCCAAGTCAAGTTCCAACGGCGGCCCGAGTCAGCAGCAACCACCAAGTGCCCCTCAAGCTCAGCGTAAACCGAGACAGCCTCGTAAACCGCGAAAAGAAGGAGGCCCTTCAGGAGGCTCTTCAGGGGCTGCTTCCCCCAAGCCTAGTTCTTAGAACACGAGATATAAATTTCATGTACAACGCGAATACACGGGTTTCTTTACGAATAGAATTTGTAGGGTCGGCTCAGTCTGGAGCGACTGATCTATTGTCAAGGGTCAATTATGTAGGACCGTATATTTTCAAAAAAATATTAGCTAAAAACTTCAAGGCATTTTTCTCAAGTAAAAATGAAGCCCTACGGGGGGGTCGAACCCCCAACCTTGTGATGACTTTAATTGACTAATTAAAGACACTTTAAGAGTCACACGCTCTACCGATTGAGCTAGCAAGGCAACTTTTTAATTTACAAACTTTAGTGTAATCCCAGAGGAAGTGCTAGGTTATTTTGTTTAAATATCACATGACATGTGTGTTTTTAGGTTTGCAAAGTTAAGATGATACTTTCTTCAACCTTCCAACTTTAGATTTACAGATTCCAGCCATGACAGATATAGAGAATTCATTATTAGCATGGGTAGGTTTTTCCACATAGAATTGGAACCGTACTAACAAATATTCAAGATTCAACTATTCCCACAACATCCACTCAACACATTAAGCTCGGTCACTGAGCTACGTGATCCAGTGGTTATTCTTAAAATCTTGGACCAAATTGATCCTGATTACTTTAACGCGAAATACTCACTAGAAATCTATCCTGAGCACCTGCGATCTGACAAGTTTGAAGTCAGACGGTCCGTCTGTAAGTCCAGAAATTAAGGCGTTGGCGTGAGTTGCTAATTGTGCCAATAGTGTCCAAGATCTATACATCAATAGTGCGGTACCATGATGTAGAATTATTGAGTAATGTCAAGTTGGCTAGATTATCAGTGTCGCAGGTACCAAATATAACTGCGCTTGCTGCGTCTGGAGGAGCGCGCGATGAGGCTGTTAAACTGGGCATTCTGTTGGTGTTAATTGCAATGCTAAGCGAGCGCAAAGATGAGTTTATGACCATGTTTATGGAGCTAGAGCAGGATATACAAACTGTGCTGGTGATTGCACTGAATCCAGTGAGTAGACAAGATATTTGTACAATTATTCTCTAACTATGCAGCTGTTGAGTGCAGAAGAACCAATAAGACGGTCTATATCAGGGGAGCTTCCAAATATTGTAAAAAATCGAGAAGTTCTGCTTGAAGTAAAGATTTCGCGATTACTCTCAGAAAAGGAGGAAACTGACGCTATAATTTATCAAATCAAGAGTGAAAATGTAAGTCAGAGGTTTTGAATTTCAGAAGCTAACGCATTTGCAATTCAGCGAAAATTGGAAGAAAAGTTCAAGGAAGCGGAGAAGAAGGCGCAGGATCTGGAGACTGAGCTTTTATCATTTGTCAGGAATAAAGGGAAAGCGGTGAGCACAGAATTGGAAGAGCATATGTGAGTTATATTTAACCCTTGAAAGCATTACTAACTAGAAAACCAAGTGCTGATTTGGAAGACAAATTAAAGAGCAAGAGAGACGAACTTTATCACCAAGAACGGCTTATTGGGGAATTATCACAAGAAGTGGAGGGGTGCAAGGTGGTCAAAGCTGAGAATGCCCAACTCCAAGAGCAATTACATGACAGCTACGAAGAAATACGGAGGCTACGGAAAATAGAAACAGTGGCTGAGCGGTATCGGCAGAAGCTGGAAAATAATCAAGATGCTCAAACAAAAGTACGGATGCTACAAGAAGAAAACCAAGCTCTTAACAAGTGTTTAGAGGAGAGTAATGGTAGTGGGGAAAGCGAAGTTAGGGTACGAAAGTTGGAAAGTGAGAGAAACAAGTTACAACAAGAACGAGATCATTTTGAGTTGCGACTACTGGAAAAAGTCAAGGAGGTTGAAATTTTGGAATTGTGCCAGGAGGAACAGCATGTACGAATTGAAGAGCTTCGAGGAGTTGTAAACAGGTTTGAAGAAACATCTGAAGTTGATAGTATGGCAGATGACGTTAAGCAGCAGCTTCAACAACGTGTGGAAGAGCTGGAAAAGGAGGTAGAAAGTCTCAAGCATCTCAAATTGAAAAGAGGAGATGGAGGGTACAAACAAGGTGATATTCGATCTTTGATAGATCACTACGAGATATTGATGAGAGTCAATGGAAACCAAAGAATGGGAGAATCAAAAAGAACTACCAGCAGCAGCAGCAACAACAGCAACAACAGCAGTATTAGCAGAGCTGCTAGTAGTGGGACAAGGAAAGCCAAGACGATTATGACGACTAGTGACTGGAGAGAAGAAGCCCAGCGATTGCAGACAGAAGTAGAACAGCTGAAAAGGGAGTTGGTGTTAATGTCAAATGCATGGCATTCACTGGCATCGCGGGTACAACAACGCAATGTGATGGTTATGAAGAGAGCTGCCGAGAGTCCAAGGGGTTGGCTGAACAAGCAACGAAAAGCTCTTGACAGACTATCAACGTCTACAGCGGTTTCGGCTGGCGACAAGTAGTTCGGACTGTCCGGGTAGAATTGTTAATAGTTGAGGGGGGGCCATCAAAAAAAGGAAAAATTGCCTGCAGCCGCTAAAAAGAGATCTGATTCAGTATTAGGAAAGTTGAGCCTCGTTCGGAGTTTTTCAAACGTTTTTTTATTTTATTATTATTATTTTTCTTACTTATTTCCTACTCAGGTTGGAAAATTTAACTTATAAGTTACTTGTCTTTTTCCCCAGTTTTGTAGGAAGAAAAAAACTTTTTTTTTTTAATAACTCATTTCCTTACTGCACAGCCGCGTATCCACTTTTACTTGCACCTACACTACCTCCCTTCTAGGAGGCCCTACATTTATACTCCAAAATGAAACGAGAACTATGGATGTTATTTGTTGTGAATGGAGGAATAATTTTATTTCTATTCATTCAAGCGTTTGATGCTCTTACAATGTTGATTAATGAAGATGTTCATTCAGATATTCTGGTAGATGCTGACTTGGTTCCAGTTGAATGGCAGCCAACAAGGAAACTAATAGATTTGGAAGGTACAGAGATTATAACCTTGGAACCAGATCGTCCATTGATTATTCCAAAAATCATTCATCAAACATATGCAACATTGGATGTACCAGATAAATGGAACAAGACATATAATAGTGTTCGACTACTTCATCCAGATTATGAGTACATGTTTTGGACTGACGATACTGCAAGACAGTTTATTGATATTTATTTCAACTGGTTTTTGGAGACCTATGATTCTTATCCTTATAACATTATGAGAGCAGATGTTATTCGATACTTTGTTTTGGTTCACTATGGAGGGATTTATATTGATCTAGATAATGGCTGTGATTTCAGTATGGATCCTTTAAGAGCATTTCCAGCTTGGTTACGGAAAACAGATCCTACAGGAGTATCAAATGATATCATGGGAAGTGTGCCTCGACATCCTTTTTTCTTGATGGTTTTAGAAAAGTTAAAGGCTTATAATGTCAATTATGGCATTTCATATCTTACCATCATGTACTCGACAGGACCTTTGTTTCTATCGGTAATTAGGAAACAGTATAAACGATTAGGACTTGCTCCTCCTGGTGGTGAAGTTCGTATTTTGTTACCTGTGGATCATGGTAAACATACTAGATTCTTTTTCTTTCAAGGTGAAGGTTCATCATGGCACCAGAATGATGCCAATTTCATTCTTTTTCTAGGGGATCATATCATCTTAGTGATTATCACTGTTATAATTCTTGTTGGATTATTCCTCTATGGCCAGTACTTGCTTTACAAGAATCCATTACTGGTTTTCATAAACTTGAAATCAAGACTACGAAGAGTTTTCAGGTTTTTTTATCTCTTGGTTCAACGTGCATTTAGAGCATCTTCTTTTTCACCAAAAATGAGACCTACAACCAGCTCATCAATCCGAAGTCCAAGTCCTAGCGGTGGTTCTAGTAGAAGTTTCTTACTTTCTGTTTTAGATGATTATGAAAACAAAGCAGATACTAGTGTTCATGATCATGAAGCTTCTGAAGATGATGATTCTAGTGATGATTGCAAAAGCATATCCATGGCATAACTCTCTATATTTATGAATATAATGAATATACTGAACTATTTAAGATATCTGCAGTGCCAGATGTACGATCTCTACTAGACGAGTCTGATTTTCACATATATTAAAACGATACAGTTCATTACAAAGCCACGGAAGTGGTGGACAAAGATCCATGGGCAATCCATTCAGCAATAAGGCTGTCAGATACAAATTCGTCAAAAGTTGTTTCATTGTCAAGAACAGTAATGGTAATGCTGGCATTAGTAAAGATAACAGCAGCCTTCAAAGTACCAGTAATAGGACGTTGGATGTAATCACCAGTGCCACCACCACCGTAGCTGCCGCCAGTAGTGCTGCCTTGACCGGAGTGGAGGTGGGAAGTGAGGAACTGGTTGCCTGCATTGAGAACCTCAAAGATATCAAACTCACCACAACCGGTAGTCCAGCAAGAACAAGCACTGTTACCGTACTGGAGGGTACGGGGGATTTGGGCATTCAACAACCAAATGGCGGGCATATCACCATTGAATTCAGCAGAAGAAGCGGGATCATTGGGCATGGAAAACTCAAAGCCAAAGACCTTGAAGTTTCCGTCAAAACCGTGGTAAGCGGGAATACCAGGGCGGTAGTATCCACAAGAGTCACCGGTGCACTCGGTAGAAGTAAAGATGGAAAACTCCTTGTTGGAAGGAATGGTGATATCAGCAAGGACCTTGGAAGAGCCAGCACCAGTAACACCATCAGAGTTACAAAAGGAAAGAGAGTTACCAAAACAAGCATCCCAAACACCAGAGCCAGCAGTTCCACCTTGATTGTTGAGGAAAACAAGGCCCTCAGAAGAGGCAGACTCGGCACTGTAGTAAGACTGTCTGGTCCAGCCAGAGCCGGAATGAGTCTTGGGAGAAGAAGAAGACTTGGGGCCATGAGAAGACTTCTTTTGGGCACCAGCGGCCGGCGATGGAGCAGAAGAAGCTCCTTCTGCCAAAACAACAGGAGCAACAGGAGGAGGAGTAGGACCTGGAACACCGAGAGTAGTATAAACAGTATCAGTTACAACATCTTGACGCTTATGAGCGTGGTGGAGGTGTCTCTCGACATTAGTTTCTTCTTCTTCACGCTTATGGTGAGGAGCAGCAGTGTTGTTGTACGAGTAGTAGGCGAACTGCTTAAGGTTCAAAGGTCCTCTAAAATGAACTGATAGTTCTTCATCAAGGGGACTAAGAGAACCGGAGAAAGCAACAGGCTTGGAGTCACAAGAACAAGAAGCAGTATTGAAGTTAGTAACTTGATTATAAGAACCAGAGAATCCAATGTTTTCGTAAATAACTTGGCTGACCTTGTCGCAGTAGTAGTTGCCTGCAATTTGAGAGCATTCAGCTTGAACACTAGCAGCAAGGAGAAGGGCAGTAGCCGCAGTTCTCCAAATTTTGGAGTCAGAAATTGAAAAGAGCATAAAGTAAAAAGTCAGAAACAAGAGAGCTGATGAAACTATAAAAGGCTGATGAAAAAAAAGATCAAACAAAAAAACAGGAAAAACAGGGAAAACAGATAAAACGAAGGACAAAAGTTGGAGGTTGGTTTTAGAATTTCAAGATTCTGTAAATTTAAAAAAAAAGGAAAGAAAAAAAAAAAAAAAAAAAAAAACAAACAAAAAAACAGGAAAAACAGGGAAAACAAAAAAAACGAAGGACAAAGGGTGGAGGTTGGTTTTAAAATTTAAAAATTTTTTAAATTTAAAAAAAAAGGAAAAAAAAAAAAAAAAAAAAAAAAAAAGGCGGAAATGTTTTTATTTTTATTTTCAGTGTAAAAGTTGAAAAGGGAGAGAAACCAAGAAATGAAAAGCACCACAGAGAGTGTCAT
>JAKTYJ010000155.1:3247-16081 GCA_030674515.1 Geotrichum armillariae | reverse complement strand
AAATAAGTTAAAGAGCTGAACAGCTGCTTTAAAGAAGTCAAGTCTAAGGATTTTGAGACTTTCTGTAGTATATCGTTTCGGTGAGTTTCGTGTAGGCTGTACTCGAGTAGGGCGTGTTTGATTAAGCCATTACCCCGGTGATTTTATTTCCAGTACGAAATCGGATTAAATCTGCTGAGGATGCTTCGATTGGGGGGTTTCTTAGGAAATAGTTTGGTGATCATTATGGGGATGTATGTGGTTGAATTTGCCAATTGTTTCCCTGGGCTTATTTTTCTTGCCATGATTTGAGTAGAGTATTCTTGGATATCTGAGTTTTCTGCCGTAACTTCCGGTGCTTCTTCCAGTTAGTATTGTATTTTTCTGAGTCTTTCTTGCATAAGGTGATAGTCCTAGTGGAGATAGTTTTGGTTTAATGGAGCCTTCTTCGTCCTGATTAAGCCTTAGTTGAAATATTGGTGATTTTTGTTCAGCTTAATTCAAATCATAGTCGTGGCCATTTTATCACTAATAATCAATCTTTTCTTTAACTGGAACTATTTCTCCTTTGAGTTCTAATACTCCAATTGGTGTTGTCTTTTCTCAATATTCGTCGTAGGCCTTTATTCTGTATGCTGCTGATTTCTTGGCGGTATTTCCTTTCTAAATCTCTATCCCTTACTAAATTGGTCGCACAGCAGTTCTTGTCATTTTTCTATTTACTCCTCCTAATCTCCAAATTATTCCCATGGACTGGTAAGCTCCTGTCCTGGCCCCCCTTCCCGTTTTGTTCCGATTCATTTTCCTGAATGTCAATCGGTAAAGCTGTTAAGTTGTATTATTCAAGAAATTCCGATGTAGTGTAATGGTCAGCACGGTCCGCTCTCACCGGGCAAATCAGGGTTCAATTCCCTGCATCGGAGTCTTTTTTGTTGTCTTAATAAGACTTTGGTATCATTGAGAGATCTGCTCTTGTTTGAATATTTTGATTCACATGCCATCCAGGATGAGAAGAAAGATCTTCATATTGAACACTGAACAGACACTATTATATCGCATGCGTATAAATTATTATTCCATGCGGAAAACAATCGAAATAGTGGAGATAGTGGAAATAGTAGGCATAATTGACATGTATTGAAGTCTTGTGGCAAGCTTTTTTATTATAAAAAAAGCTCCCGATGGCCCAGTTGGCTAAGGCGCGAGACTGTAATGGAATAATTGTAATCTTGAGATCGGGTGTTCGACTCACCCTCGGGAGATTTTTCTCTTTTTAGTGTTATTTTTTTTTAGCGTATAATATACTGTATATTAAGTGAGGCAAGCATTTCTTCTTTCGTTGCCTTAATTTTTTTGGCATTTAACGCAGTGTCGATTTAGTTTTTCAAGGATTGTTTTTTTTATTTATGAAACAGTGACGATCGTCGTGATCATCTTTTTGAGATCAGGGCAATTTTTCTTGTAATGCGATGAGACTAATTTTTTTTTTTCTTTGAAACAGCGTAACTTTTATCCTGATCAACGTAATTTTGAGACTCAACTTTAGTTTTCAAAAGGCCTAACCCTGAATCACCAAGCAACCCTCATTACCCAATCAGCGCTGGATTAATCCCAATTCTCTTTTCCAAAAAAAAAATACCACTACTGCCATATTTTTTACTCTCTATCAATCACAACTATACAAAAATGGGTCTTAAAGAACTGCCTCCCCTCTGTAAGTATTTCTTCTCTGTTCTAAAGCAAGCAAGCAGGACTAACGAAAGGTATCAGTATCAGAGGAAGACATGAAGAAACACAAGATTCCATTGGCTTATCGTGATCGTTGTGCTGGATTACTTGTACCATTGAACAAGTGTAGATTAGAAGGTTGGTATTTACCTTGGAACTGTGGACATGAACGTCATATTTATGAAGAATGTCAATACCTGGATTTCAAGCGTAGAGTCAAAGAGTTGGAGGCTTTGAAGAAGCAGGAGGAGAAGTAAATATGGCAATTGTTTTTCATAGTAAATTGACCATGTTTGAAGATTTTTACTATATTGACCATTGACTATGTTTGATATCTAAACCAATATTTGACATTGACAGACAAATTGACCAATATTCAATATCTGATATTTAACTATATTTGACATCTGCTATATTTAACTATATTTAATATTTGACTATATTGACATACTGAAGTAGATTGACATGTTGACTATTGATTATTGACTCTGACTATATTTAGCTATATCTGATATCTGAATTTATTGACATTGATATATTAACTATATCTGATGTTGACATATTGACATTGACATTGACTAAAATAGACAGATCTCACGCCAGATCTTTCAGTCTACAAGCTCTGCAATTAAAGTACCAATATAGCGCCAACATATCGCCAATCTACGCCAGCCTAGGCCAACCTACACCAACATCCAAGCAAAGATCCAAACTAGGGCTTTTTCAAAAGGGTCTTGATGAATCGTACATTTTAAAAAAAAGGCTTTTCCGTATGCACTTAAGGCGGTACTTATAGCGTCACTTAGTCCAACCCTATACTTTGAGTAACTTTGTAGAAATGTAGGATTCTCTTCTTGGAGCTTGACATTTTACTCTTTAATCTGCTCTATAAAAGAATACTAAAAGCTGAGCCTTTTTTTTATTTATTTATTTATTTATTTTTATTTTTGTTTTATATTTGCGTTTAGAGACATTAAAGCACATTCAAATAGTCAGTTCAAGGGTTAATTGTTTACGGCAAGGAAAGAGGGTGAATGTGCAGATAAAAGCCACCAAGGGACTTTTTATTACTTAAAGTCTGATGAATTAGTTGAAAGCCTGATTTCCAAGTAGCCCTAAGTCATGCCATTCAATTAATTTTACTTAATGTGCTTTTCTGTGTGTGAAATTTGATTTATAAGACTGATTTGAGTCTAGACTTTGTTTACTGTAAGTTTACTGTAAGTTTACTGTAAGTTCAAGTTTGTGACACTTTCACTTTTGAGCTTCAGCTTAAGATTAGTATATACCAAGATATGATTAAATACCTCGAATATTGAGCAGTCAACATTGTAAAATAAATAAATAATAGTATTGGTAAATACAAGAAATTAAAAATATTCAATGGTCTAACAGTGGTGATAATGTGGTCGAGTTCCTACCGCCGACATTACTTCCACCCGTAGCTCCACCGCTACCGCTACCTCCACCGGCAGATCCACCATTACCGGTAGACTCCTGTCTCCGTCTAAATATCTCTGCTGCTACAATTGGACCATTTTTCTTGACCATTTTAGCATGATACAATCCACAAGCATTACATAGAGTTCTAGCACCATCTGGACCTCTTCGCCATTCAGGTGTTTCATTTGCACCACAATGATTACACCTAATTGCTGGGGTGCTGGTAGATATGTTGCTTGTGGGAGTAAGCTCGCGGGTTCGTTTTTTTGGTTTGCGGGTTGGTAGAGGTGGGACTGGATGGGTTTGTTCTTGATGAATCATAGGATGATGATGCGTAGGTAGAGTGGTGGGTAGGACGGTGGGTAGGGTAGGCACGCGGGTTGGATACATGTAACCCCCACTAGGCTGAACCCTGGACCAATACTCCAAGACATCAGCACTAGCTCTACATTTCTGAGCCAACAAATCTAAAGCTTCAACGGAAACAGGAGAAGAAGTTTGAAATTGAGAAGCTGTATGATATAAATGGCTGGCAGTTTCTAGAATTTCTGGGACTCGAACATGAAAGTCATTATCAGGTCTGTAAAAGATTGGTGGTGGTGGTTGTGGTGGTGGTGGTGGTAAGTTCTGTGGTAGGTTCTGCGGTAGAGAAGGTGAGGTTTGTGGTAGAGATGGTGGTAAAGAAGGTGAGTTGTGTGGTAAAGTCTGCGGCAGGTTCTGTGGTAGAGAAGGTAAAGCTACCTCTGGTAATGGACCTTTTAAAGGTAAACAAGTATAATCAATTCCACTTGTAAGATTAGCAAAACTTGGTAGTTTTTGACTTTTCATTGATTTTAGTTTTTTTAAAGGTCTATATATCAAAGAAGAAGAAGAAGAATGATGAAAAATTTCAGGTTGAGAAATCATTGACGCCATTTCGTGAATTTTTTTGATTTTTTTTGATTTTTTTTCAAGAATTTTCAAACATTTTATATCACATACTTGATGTTTTTCTTTTTTTTTAGTATTGAACAAGGGCCATCGTTTAATAAAATTTCTTTTCCTGATTAGCTAAGTAGTTTAAATGTCAAATATTAATGCTTTTATGCAAAGTCAAATCTCAACGTAGATTTCAGTCTACAACGTATATTTCAGTCTTTACACAAAATGAAACACTCCCCCACCTAAAAATCGCTTCTTAAGCTTAATAGCAGATATATGCACGGCTGAATCACACGTAGATTTGTATGATCGTCGTCGTCATCATCTATCAATACCTGCTACCGACTAGCTCCCACCGTCTACCGCTACCGTCTACCGCTACGGCCTACCGCTATCACTGCTCTCACCGCTAACGTCTACCTGCCATTTACTCACAACCCACGTACACCCAACGTACACCAGCTACTTATACCCACACGTACAACTTACCTACACCCACGTAAACAGCTATACGCTCGGTACGCTACTTTAGTCTACTTTATCCGCGGCTAGTCTGCGACTCCGCGGTAGGTATTAACAGCCGCAGGTAAGATCCTTCCCAAACCCCCCTCCCTTTTGACAGTTGATAAAATGCAGGAGCTATAATACATTTTGTAAATAAAAATGGCGTGTTTTTTTTATTAATTTCTTTTTTTGGTGGTTTTTGTTTCTTTTTGAAATCTCGTTTAAAAGTAAAAAAAATAAAATTCTTTGTTTTTAATTTAGTTAGTCATGTTAGTTTATTTGGTTAATAAATGGTTTAAATGGTTAGCTTAATTTGGTTAATTTGGCTACTCTCTCTTTCTCTCCCCCCACATGACCCCCCCCCGCCCGCAATCAGTGAAAAATAAAAATAAAAAGTAAATAAAAGATTTTCATTTACATTTTTTCATTTCGTTTCACAAATTTCAACTTATTTACATGCCATTTTGTTTCGTGTTTTTTCTCGCCAAAAAAATAAAAAGCTTGGACGCGTGGTATGTAATGTAATACGGCCGTGCTCTTTGTCAAGACAAGGTTTCGGGATCATGCATATTTAAACACATTAAATCTGAGTTTTTTTGGATTCCAGCTGCTTGGAATTGACTACATTATTTATTGCTGTGCCTGGTACCATAACCCTACCCGGGTATTTCCAACCGATGTCATGGTTATTATTAATAAGCATTACTAATCTTTAATAATCTTTAATAAGCATTACTAAGTAATTATTACTAATAATACCCCCTACCCCTACATAAGAGCACATCTCCAGCCACTCTCGCCACTAATAACACATGAATATGCATTTTAAAAAAATTAAATGAAATTAATTGATACATCAAGTAATTGGCACATGTGTGTACTTATTAGCTGCTTTCTAATATAAAAAAATTAGCATGTCCAAATGTGCATTGGTTTGGTCAAAGAGAATAAAGTAGATTTTAGATCTACTTTAATGTGCATAAACTACGTAGTCAGATTGAACCTCCTGATACGCAATATATTCTTGTGATACTTGCCTAAAATGGATTTATATTAAATTCTCTGTCAACGTATAAGAGTACTTATTTCTACTACAACAAGCCTAGCTAAAAAAGGTAAATACACCTTGTTCAACGTATGGAAATACGTCTTTTGTCAAACCTCTCCAAGAGGTAATATCTCTGTATTCGTCGACTTGTCTGAAATTAACGTCAACAATGAGCTGCTAAAACACTGAGATAATCCAACTAAACAACAACCAACCATCGTTGACGACATCACTTCCATCAAAACACTACCACCTGTAAAACCCATCCGTGGAATAGTTGCAGAACCCTTGATTTCAAAGAAAACTGTTCCAAGAACCAACAATTCCATTCCTAAACCTCCAATTCCATCCATAATCATACCCAGGCCCAACATTGACCTTGGAACCATCATGACCTGTGGTTCTTTGATGATTACAAGTGCAACACAACTAAGCAAAAACACAACATGACACAACTCAAAAACCTTGTCCATGACCTCGTCGCCTTTCCAAACAAACATTTCAAGGCCAAACAACAAAACTAAACTAACCTTTAATAAAGTCTGGAATTTGCTGCGAATACTCAAACTTCCCCCGTTAACACCGCTTAAAATAATCCCACAAAGGATTCCAAATTTAAGTCCAAGCACGTCCAGAAATAAAAGTCCACCCCAGGAATATGTAAACATGGTCAAAACCAATAAAAAACTCTTGGTGACAAAAATAGTTAATCCAATAGCACGTAGTGAAATTGTATACCCTTGGTTCTCTGTATACCGGTACCGTCGAAGTGTTTGACCAGCTATCCAGGATGCAACTGTAAAAACTGTTAAATGTAATGCACACTTTAAAGTAAACACTTTAACCGGCAAACCTCCAAAAATGCTGCAGCTCACTAGTAAAATGTTTTGTGAAATCAATGTCTTGATCAACCCAACCACTTCTTGTTTCAACGCTGATATCCTCCCAACTGTATAATCATCTCGCAAAAGTACAACTTGAACCTGCTCACTTGTACGTTCAACAAGCAAAACCGCATAAAACCAGTTCCCAAGTTCAAATGAAACTCCTGGAAACAAAAACAAACTACCCACTAAACATATAACCAACCCTCCTCGAAACAAATTTCGCGCTGTCAAATGAGTATAAACTTGACCATAACTGGCAATCATTATTCCCGCCAAAACACCAATACCATCAAAAGAATGGCCTAGTTCTCGTGGGATATGTGTGCTTAGACTAAAACAAACTCCAACGCTAAATACCAACCGTAAGATTAAACTCTCGTTGTAAATCATACCAACTGAGCATCCAATCAAACCAACCACCAAAACAACCCATGCCTTGTCTGCCTGCTTTGCACAACAAACTTGAGACCCATTTGACAAAACACTATTGCATCTCATGTTCAAAAGCAGCGTAGCCTGTAAATCACACAACTTGTCTGTGAAATGCAGTCCTGCTATATCATAGGCTTGATTACCATGTCCCTTTGAAAATTCATTAAAAACAATTGGCGTTTTCAATTCCATTTTACCTATCAACCGGTTCAGTGTGGTGACTTCACCAGGCGTGATTGTCTTGCGTCTTGATTCATCAAGCATGGCCACATTCGGATATAAAGCAGGACCCACAAACAAACTGTTTGCTGCCGAGTTAGGTAACTGCTGGTATCCTTGGTTGATTCGATTCAATGCTTTTTGGTATGCTGTTTCCATTGCTCTACCTTCCATATGCCTTGAAAACCAAAGTCCAACCGATGTAAACACCAATCCTGGTTCTTCAAGTGTTTGTAATGCTTCTAAACCCGAAGAATTGAAAAATGGGTCCCAATAAAACTTGAGTTTTAACCCCTCGAATTCAAGTTCAAAATTGCTGTGTCGTTTGCTCGAGTACTCTGAGTAATCGCCTTTCCCATCAAGTCCGTCAACTAAACGTACTGCTCCCCAAAAAACCTGTCGCGCCGTCGAGTCGCCTATAAACACCATTGTATCTGAACTGCCAAAACATGAACTGGCCTTTTCTAAATTAAAAGAATCCAAATAACAACCATTCGGACTCCAGCTTGTCGGGAATTTGGCCCAAGCGCCTGATTTTAACATGTTTTCGCAGTCTAATCAATTAGCTTTGATTCCTGGTTCTCAATAAACAAACTTACCATCTCTGCCATACAAACTCAACAGCAACACCGAAACAGTCGTCAGCAGAATTATCCATTGCCGTTGTCGCCCTGCAAAATGGCTGACCATTTTAATTATTCAACTGAAAAAAAAGTTAGGAGGAGAAGCACAGGTGGCAGAGATCTGTATTATGTCAGCATTTTTGTTGGTATTATGCTGGTATTATGTCATCACTAAACTCGGTTATTTTTAAGCTTGACAAGTTGGTCTTAGCTCGATGGCCAGTAATACCATTCAAGCAGGAGTAGCATATACCCCAACCCACTTGTATACCCCAACCCTGAATATTTTATAGTCACTACTTGAACATTTTTCACCTCCACTCAACAGGCAATACAAATGTTTGGTCCTTTTAGAGCTTCAGCACCCGCTTTAGGCGGTCTCCTATGGTAAGCATTCCAAGACTACTTGAACCAAAATGCTAACGACATTTAGGAAAAACCCACATACCATGTCTAGGTTCCAAAAGACTCGACATCGGATTCGAATGCGTACAGTTGATAGCGTCCTTGAAACTTTACAACTAGGACTTCAAGCTGTTAATGCCAAATGTTCGACTGTTGAAAAGGTTATTGAACGTACACCCAAAGAATGTGATATGGATCCTAAAGACAAGTATTGGGTGTTTAATAGAAAAGGTCATGGATATAGAAAAGGTGTTCATCGACAACCCAAATGGACAAGACTAACAAATCGAGTTCCTCCTACCAATTTTTAGTTTAAAAGAATAAAAAGTTTATTTCTTTCTTATTTGAGTCCATTTATATGAAATATTTCCATCTTTATCTGTAATTTTTTGTTTATCACCTTTCTTCATAAGTTCTCTCTGTAAATCCATTTCCAGCTTGACTTTAGACAATTCCATTTCACGATTCATTCTTTGATCCAATTCTCGTAATTGTTCTAATCTTTTTTGATTCAATTCATCTTGATCTTCATCTTCCAACTGTTTGCTCACCAAACGACTTTCTTTCTCCAATTGTCGACGACGTAGTCGATTTTGACGTCTATCAACCATGGACTTGTCTGTATCAAAGAATTTGGCTGCTGAAAATGTTTGAGCTTCTTTCAAATTATCAACAAATACTGTATGTTTGCCTGTACCACCAAATATCAACTCGCCTTGAAGTCTCTCAATATTCTTCTGTTCTTGTGCCAGTTGTGTTCTCACATATCCTGAATCTTGAGTTTTAAGAAGTTTGACAGCGTCATGACTTAACGCTTGTCCTTGATTCACACGCACCTTATTCGCATTATCATTCAACTGTGTCCTTGTCATTTGATGATAGTATTCATCAGGGTTACGCTCATTAGCCTTTTTCTTCAATAGCTGAAGTTGAGCTTGTTTAGCATGATAATCAGCAGCTCGAAGCTTGTAATCCTTTTTCTTTTCAAGTAACCCCCATTTCTTGCGTTCTTCAGGCTGAGCCCTCTCTCGATGCTGTTTCTTTTGAATATTATGTTGTAGTGCGCCCATTTTGTTGAGTTAAGAAGAAGTTGAACAAGTTGAAAAAAAAATACTTGAAAAAAATTCATTCTCCCAATCGTTAACTTGTCCCAACTGGCCCCAACCCTGGATCACAAACTCTGATCTACACTTTTTGAAATCCCCTGAAGTTTCTCTTCCTCCTCTTTGACTTCCACAAAATGACCCAGCTCGTGGAAGTGCTGGGCCAACGGATATCCGTTGAAGCTGTTTGCATGGTTGCACTTGGTGCAGCTGTAATTGCTGTCATCATTCGAGAAGTCATGATTTTAATCTTTTGGCGTGCTGTTTTGGTATGGGCAGGGTCAGTTATATCTCTAATGATTTTTGGTTGGGCTGCTGTTTGGCTACCAAGTGACTTTGTGGCCAATATAAGACTAAGAAGAAAACCTTTACGTGGAATATTAAGACCTTATTCGTTTGCGGGTTCAAAAGTCAAATGGACTGAAGAGTTGATGGCCTTGAAAAACGATACATCAACTCCAACCCCTGTTGCTCCAGAACTGCCAATGGTTTCTGAAGCAGTAGACCTGCTAATTTCAAACATCTTAAGAGACTTTGTCATGTCGTGGTATAAATCAATTTCACCAAATAGCACAGTGTTCCCCTCACAGGTAGATGCTGCAATTCGGCAAGCGCTGGCCAAAATTGGTACCAAGTTGAAAGGCGTAGAGTGGTCAGACGTTTTAGTGACTAAAATGATGCCAATTGTCACTGATCATTTTCGAAATTTTGTGGCTGCCGAAGCTGCGGTGCGTGAGAGGTCCATGGAACGAAGCTTGACCGATAACAAGGAATTCCAATTCGCAGTGGCTGCTCAGTATTGTCATGGCAGACTTCATCCTGCAATCTCACTCAAACACTACCGATTCCCAGATTATAGAAAAGGTTGGTTCCGGAGATATGTGGATAAACTGGCTCCGTTGCTTCTGGGTGATTCTGCAAGCTCAAAAGTAGTAACGCACCTGAGCCGTGATATATTGGCTTGTTCGGTACTTTTTCCAGTCTTTACAATGTTTTCAGATGCTGACTTTTGGAATCAAATGCTGGTCAACACCGCAGGACCTACTTTGCAAGACCGAAAAAAAGTTGAAAAGCTCATCCAAGCCTTGGGTGAACATACAGCACTTAAAAAGGAACCAGCAAAAACGCGTACTCTCAAGCTCAGCCCTAGTTGCGACCAAAGTGACCATGAAAAGTTTTTGCAGGAGATTTATAGA
This sequence comes from Geotrichum armillariae, assembly GCA_030674515.1. Taxonomy (NCBI): domain Eukaryota; kingdom Fungi; phylum Ascomycota; class Dipodascomycetes; order Dipodascales; family Dipodascaceae; genus Geotrichum; species Geotrichum armillariae. The sequence goes on along the minus strand of JAKTYJ010000155.1, from coordinate 5,593 downwards.
TGCAAATCGTTACCTGAAGCTCGACAAACCAGATATTACATTTCAGTACAACTCCAACGAAGCAAGAAACAAGGTAATAATGCTCTTTACGTGTCTCGGTTACAACAGGCGAAACGTGCAGTTGAACGACAAATTAGTAAACTGTCTGGCAAAACTAAAGGCCTCCCGTCTCCAGCAAACAGCCGAAACCAAAGCACTGTTAGTCTACCAGACCCGCGCGAGGATTATACGTTGCAACAAATTCTCAATGATCCGGCTTGTAACTTGTTTTTCATGGAATACATGGACCAACGCCAGCGCCTTGTACTTGTTCAGTTCTGGTTGACTGTCAATAGTTTGCGCAATCCACTTGAAGTAATTGACGAATATGATGATAACGATGCAAAACTAACGTCCATGGTCAACGAAAATGATATAATCCAAATCTACAAAACTTATTTCAACGGAAACATTGAGTACGTCACTATCGATGCTGAGGAAGCCGTCGCAACTTTTGTTAAAGCAGAACTCAAGTCGCTTGATTTGTACCGCAAAGCAAGGCGCGCTATTTTACAAACTCAGACAACTGTATACACCGCTATGGAAGCACGCGATTTGGTGAGGTTTAAGAGATCAGACATGTTTCTCAAGTACCTGGCATCTGATCGCAGACTGTCTTCAATATCGTCTGGCATTTTAAGACGCTCGAGTACTAGAAACGATGTGGACGCACTGCAGTTAGATGACATTGAAGATACAAAAGAACCAGAAATTGCTCATGTCCAGGCAGTTGAGGAGGCATTTAACAACATCATGGAGAACCAAGGTGGTAGACGAACATTGCTCTTTGGCGAAGAAAATCGGGGTGTCAAAAGGTCAATACGGCTTTTTGAGTCCAGCGAAACTGAAGCTAATGACAAAAGCGACTCTGAGGAATCTGGTAGTGATGGCGAATTGCACTTGGCTGCACCTGGTGATTTAAACCTTACCGAAGCAATTCGAATTCTGTCTTCTGAAATTGACGTCCTGTATAGACAAGAAGCCGTTTTAGAACCACTGTTACATAAAGCAGAGCTAACAAACAATCTCGGAAACCTACGAATTCTGCGCAAATCAAAAGTCAGTCTTGAAAAGGAAATTCAACGAAAAGAATTACAACGCCAGCAATACATTGTTCAAGAAAGCGACAACAGTTTATTTGGAAGATCCAGTATTCGAATTCAGTCGTACATGAGCTCTTCAGACGCTGGAGGTCACCATTACATGCTATACATAATTGAAGTAGAACGCCTTGCAACTGATGGAAGCGTTTCTGCGGGTTGGGTAGTGTCAAGAAGGTATAACCAGTTTTTCCAGTTACACCAGCATCTAAGAGCAAAGTTTCCAAGTGTAAGAAATTTGCCGTTCCCAAAAAAAGGTGTGGTTTTAAAGTTTCAGCAAAAATCGTTTGTCGATGCAAGAAAGATTGCGTTACAAAACTATTTAAGAGAATTGTTGACCATGCCAGAAGTCTGTCGAAGTAAAGGGTTCCGATCTTTTCTGTCGTCAGAAACCTTCTCCGTTGACTCGTTATCCAGCAGTCGAAGAGGGTCTCTTGAAGATGAAGAAGAAGAAGACATGGACTTGAGCCAGAGCATCACACTTGATCTAGACGCCGAAGCTGAACTTGACTCTGCACGTCCGTTCATTCAACCTATCTGCGACTTGTTTATTCAATTGTTTGGGTTTGACCGCGGCAACAACTGGCTTCGAGGACGTGCTGTAGTGGTAGTAGTCCAACAACTGCTCGGCGGTACAATTGAAAAAAAAATCCGGTCTCTTGTAACCTCCTCAGCAAACGAATCCAACATTTCCAACCTAATTTCCAAGGTCACAAATTCCATCTGGCCCGATGGTGTTATGAAACGTCCAACACCTGCTAGAACTAATTCAGAAAAAATCAAGTGTAAACACGATGCAAAGGTAATTGTTCATACGCTGATTAGAGATGCATCAATCAAGATTGTGGGAAGCTCAAGTTCAAGGTATGCGAGTACGCAGGTTTTTGAAATGTTTCAAAACGAAATCTTAAATGCCCACTTAGTATACACACTTGTAGATGTTTTGCTAGATGAGCTTTTTGACATATAATAAAATGACATTCACTTTTGCTAGGCTCGGGCAAGGGCATTCCCAACCTCCAAAACTTCAAACTCCCAATTTCACAAATATATAAGTTCTCCCCCGTAAAAGATGCAGATACTGGATAACGAGCGGTTCGAAGAGTTGAAACGGAAAAGCGGCGCTGACATTGACCATGATCTTTTCACTATTGTACTAATAGGTCTTATAACTCATCAAAACGTAGTCGTTTCGAAAGAATTCACA
>JAKTYJ010000154.1:695-16155 GCA_030674515.1 Geotrichum armillariae | reverse complement strand
CCTGCTCCTGCTCCTGCTCCTGCTCCTGCTCCTGCTCCTGCTCCTGCTCCTGCTCCTGCTGCTCCTTTGAGCGGACCCATTAGAATGCATACTATCGACGCCACCAAGGCTACCAAGGAACAGATTGAAGCTGTTTTGACACGACCAGTTCAAAAGACTGCTGATATCATGAAGCTTGTTGTACCTATTGTCGAGAACGTCCGTGATAACGGAGACACGGCCCTCATTGAGCTGACCGCTAAGTTCGATAAAGCAGAGCTCAAGACTCCTATTATTAAAGCTCCATTCCCCGCAGAGCTTATGCAGTTGACTGACGACGTTCGTGAGGCTATTGATCTCTCAATCGCCAATGTACTGAAATTCCACGAAGCACAGATTGACAAGAAGGGACTGGAGATTGAGACTATGAAGGGTGTCAAGTGTTCGCGATTTTCTCGACCAATCAAATCTGTGGGTCTTTACGTCCCTGGTGGCACGGCCGTGCTGCCGTCCACCGCTTTGATGCTAGGAGTTCCTGCAAAGGCTGCGGGATGTGAAAACATTATTTTTGCGTCTCCACCCCGGAAAGATGGTACTCTTACGCCTGAGGTTGTTTACGTCGCGCACAAGGTAGGAGCAAAGGCTATTGTGCTCGCTGGTGGTGCACAGGCTATTGCAGCCATGGCGTATGGTACTGAGTCTGTGCCTAAGGTTGACAAAATCATGGGCCCTGGTAACCAGTTTGTGACTGCAGCTAAGATGTACGTTCAAAACGATACTAATGCGTTAGTGAGCATCGACATGCCTGCTGGACCTTCAGAGGTTTTGGTAGTTGCAGACAGCACAGCCGTGCCTTCCTTTGTTGCCAGTGATTTATTGTCCCAGGCTGAGCACGGTGTAGACTCCCAGGTAATCTTACTTGCTGTTGGACTGAGTGAAAATGAACTCACTGCTATTGAGGACGAGATTGAGACACAGGCGCTCGCACTCCCACGTGTTGATATTGTCCGAGGCAGCATTGCACACTCCACAATTCTGAGTGTCAAGACTATCGATGAGGCCATTGATCTCAGCAATCAGTATGCTCCCGAACATTTGATCCTTCAAGTTAAAGACGCTGCTTCTCTCGTGCCCCGTATCGACCATGCTGGAAGTGTGTTTGTAGGTTCCTGGAGTCCCGAGTCCTGTGGTGACTATTCAAGTGGTACAAACCACACACTGCCTACCTACGGGTTTGCGAAAATGTACAGTGGAGTCAACAGTCAGACGTTTATGAAGCATATTACGTCCCAGGAATTGACACCTGAGGGATTACAAGCTATTGGAAAAGCAGTGATGACATTGGCAGCCATTGAAGGACTTGACGCTCACCGAAACGCTGTCAAAGTCAGATTAGATAGTTTGAAAAATGCTTAAGATACATGTAGTAATATTATAGAATCCAACAAATTACAATAAAACATGAAATTGAAAAATATATATAGTAACTTAGAAAGCACCAGCATCAGTCAAAAGGCCCTTAAGCTTTCCAGATCTGTCGACGGCCTGGAGATCTGAGTTTCCACCAATGTGCTTTCCGCCAATGAAAATGTTAGGGACAGTAGACTGGCCTGAAATTTCCTTGAGAGCAGCTTGGAGTTCGGATCCATCAGAGACTTCGTCTAGCTCAACAATCTTGATGTTAACAACATCGTATGAAGACAAAAGAGCCTTAGCGCTGTTGCAGTAAGGGCAGTATGACTTTGAAGCAACAAAGACGGCGTTGGAGTCAATAAGCTCTTGGACTTTGGCGAGTGCAGCTTTGGAGACCATTGTGAAGTATTGAAAAATATGAAGTTGATTGAAAAATAATGAAGGAAGAAAGAAGAGAAAGAAAGAAAGAATATTTAAGAAGAGAGCAATAGAGCAACGCCGTCAACGAGATCAGTGTGGTTTGTAAGCGAGTCTAGAGCTCGCACGTCACCGAAGCTCAAAATGGGCAGATTAGGTGCAGGCATAAACATTAGGTTTTAAACCCTAAGTTTTATATGTCCATTCTCAAGTTTTGGGAATTCAAGGGCAGGCAGAGAAAGTTCTGGAGTAAATCTAAATTCAGTTGATATTGAATTGATAAAAGAAATATTTACAGATCTATCGCAATGCCCTGCCCAATAACAGGGTAGATTCATCCTTCTCAAGAACTCATTTAATGTCTATTATGAGTACTTTCAATTCTTTCTCTTCAGTAATCCCTTCATCATGTCAAAGGAGTTACCATCCGGTTGCAGTTCGTAGAGTTTTCCTAGTGGCTTGTTGTTCCTGTCGACCTCCTCAACAACCAGCATGCCAAAATCAGACGAAATACCTTTAATTTTGGCTTTGACATTGCTATACTGTTCAAGCGTCACAATTTTATCACTGCAAACCAATAGTTAGCATCTTTTTGTTTTTAGAATATAGTCGCGCCCTTGGTTAACTTACCTGTGTAACCACCGTTTGTAGTACAGTTTCTCAAAAGCTGAGAATCCCTGATACCGAAATTCACTCAGCATCGTTTCAAGAGTCACAAAGAACTTGGCCAAAAGCTCTTCAATCGTGTAATGCTTCAAAGACGGTAACCCTTTCTTCTTTCTGATTGTTTCGTTAATTTTGTTAAGAATCATATTCAAGGATGTCGATGGAGCGTTGTTGTTTACGTTTACACCGACTCCAATCACAAGAACGTATTCTCCGTCGAAAACGTTGGTGTTGACCAATAAACCAGCGATTTTGAGGAGTTCGGGGACTGAAGCATCAGCACCGGGAGTATAGTCCGGGTTCTCAGAGTATATGTCGTTAGGCCACTTTAGCCGCACAGGCATACAATCGTAGCCAAGTCCATATGACTTGATAGCTTCAACCATGGCCAGGGAAACAATATACTGCGTGAAAATCAAGGGTGAAGGACGTCCGTAGATATCTTGCAATGGCATTCGTAAAACAGTCGAAACAGCGAGAACGCCAGGCGGGTTTACCCATACATTGTTACCTCGTCCACGACCAGCAAGTTGTACAGTGCCTACCACTGAGAAGCCATTAGGTAGTAAACGCAAAAGGTTAAAGTTCTTGTAGAGCATGATGGATGTGGAAGTTACTACCTCACCATAAAGAAGAATAGTTCCAAGTTCTTCTAGGCTTCCCTTCTCGCGGTATAGTTCTTTTAAGCGGTTGTAATACAGCTCGTGGTTAAAACTGGAAGTTATGCGGCTTTCGGGAATCCCAGTGTAGTAAACGTCGACTTCTTTAATGACTGAGTGAAGGTCAACGTTCTCCTGGCCTTCAACTCCTAGACTACTTGTTGTCTGTTTGTCAAAAATATCTTTTCCTGCGTCCCATAGTCGAAATGTATCATTGTGTCCTTTTAGTGTTTGTTTGTCCTCACCTCCGATTTCCTTTTGCAGAGTCTCAATCAAATATGTAAGGCGTGGTGGATAAGAAGAAGTTAACGATAACCGAGATAGCCCTGGAATAGGTACTGGGTCGTTATTGACCTTCAAACCCATCTTTTTGAGTAATGATCTCATGAATGCAAGTCGTTTGTCGTCATCATCAATAAGCTCTTGAAGAGTCTTTGTGTATTCTTCGTTGCTTGGTATGCGTTTCAGCAAACCAGGTGAAAATTCAGGATGAATACCGGTCAGGATAGCAGATCCATCATCTACTTTGCAATAAACAGCTGCTGCTGGGTTCTTGAGATTTTGAATTGTCTTGTCAGAACTTTTGACTACCAGCTCATCTGAGTATCGAGCTAGAATCTCGACTCCGTTGTTGGCATGTTCCTCCGCATCCACGAAAAGGCATCCTCCATTCACATACGACCGAAAAGAATCAGGGAGCGCATCGGTTTCTAGCGCCAGTTTTTCCATGCTTGGAACTACATTAGCAGCACGAGCACATGTTTGGCTTCCATATTCAAACCCTGGAAACACGGCACCTCTTGCGATTCCTGGAAAGAAGTTCAGCTCTCTTTCTCCGTTAACTTCCAGCATCTTGTCGCCTATTTCAAACTCTACAATTTTTGACGCGTAGTAAGCGCCCGCGCAGAATCCGATATACCGACCTCCACCTCGAACATACTGTGAGATCAATTGGTTGCCTTTACCATTAAATTCCCTGCAATATGGCAAATCAGCACCACCGGGAAACACCAGCAGCGAAGTATAGGGAGCCCATGGCTCAGTTAGTAGGGTGGAGCTGTTAACGTTCAGTACGGCGTAATGGGGAGAGAGGAGTCTCCTGAGAGTGTCTGAACAATGTTTCACACATTCGATCGTAGTTCCTGGGCCTGGTCAAAAAAACTTGATTAGTACGTAGACGCAGAGTGAATGAAAAACAGACATACCTGAATAGATAAGAACATTCATAGTTGAGTGAAGAAGAAATGAAATCAAAAATGGAAAAAATATAGTTTTTCACTACTTTGTTGAGAAACTTCCCCAAGTTTTTGAAGATTTTGATTTTGGTTTCGCAGGATTATCGGAACTCATCGGTTAGAAAATTTCAACAAGCTTTGAGAACTCAACTTTATATTCTTTTTTTCATTTCTAGTATTTTATAATGACTGATTCTCAAATTCACGAAGAAAAAAGGCCTAAGAAGGAGCTAGAAGAAGACGACGATGAGCCTGATGAGTGGTATGAACAATAGTTTTTGAGATTTTGCAACCAATTAATACGAATTTTTAGGGATCAACGGATTCTAGATACTGGATGTGCTGGTAAGCAAGTCGTTTCTTTTACTAGTAGCAAAAGCTGATGAAGACAGACTACAATATAAAGTTATTGGACTGCCATGCTGAGAAAAAAGACTGGCGTCAGTGTATTCCAGAGGCATGTATCAAATTGAAGTATTCAAGTGGAGTGAGCTAATAATGAATAGATGGAAGCGTTCAAAAAGTGCTGGGAAGCCAAGAATAACAATGTTCGCACTTCTACCAAAGACGCTGATGCATAGGAATGGCTAATATTTGTTCCTTGTATTTAGGAAATTGTATATAATAAATAAATGGTCATAAATCATAATCTAGAAATCATCTTCAACAATCTCAATGCCTTTGGGTTCAGTGATTGCAACAGGTACTTCTGGGGTGTTTACTACCTCTTGGTCCGCTTTCGATTCTGGGGTGTTTGCTACGGAGGAAGTAGCAGGAAAAGTCGTGGGCTTGTCTGACTTGCCCTTATTTCCTCGTCGTTTGAGCCGTTTCAGCCTGTTCTTTTCTGTCTTTGCATTATCCCTAGCGTCATGTAATGTTTTTTGAAGCGCAAAATCTTTTTCAGTCTGTTCCTTCAGCTCTTCTTCTTCGAAAATTTTCATTCTCTCAAACTCCTTCCGACGAGCTTGTTTGTAGACGTGGAACTCTCCTGATCCCGCACCAGCACTAGAGCCTGCAATGTTGGAAACAAGCTCAGGAGGCGGTGATAGAGTTCGCTTCTGGGGTTTTGGAATCACAATTTCGCGTTCAGGATGCTTCAACAACTCAGCCATTTGCTGCCTTTGGATTTCGCTGGAGCTTGGGTTGAACTTGTTCTTGACATGAACCTTTCGCTCGTCATCCGTCGGAACCCTCTTCTCGACTCTGACTCCTTCACCTTTAACAGTACTGTTGGTTATCGACATTTTGCTCTTCTCCAAAGAATCAGTAAAGATCATTCTGAAAGGCTGAAGTTTTTCGCGTGACTGAAATTTAAGGGTATATATGAGTCTGCGTACTTTTAGTCCCATTGTTTTTAATTTGCCCTGAACCTCCATAACGTGAAGCTTTAGCCCTTGCCCTGGCATTATACTCTTTCCACTTGTTGCTGTCCAAATTCTCAGAATCTGTTCTTTTTCTATCAATTTTTCATTTATTTTCTCTTGTCATTATTTACTTGAATCTCTGTGAGATTTCAATTCTTTCTATCTTTTTCAATTCCTCCTCAATTATTTTTCAAATTTCTCGTCGACAAAATCTTGAATAGCGAACTCTCCATCGTTGCAGGTTTCAATATATTGCAATAAACACGTACGCTGGCACTTCTTCACTAGCTATAAAAATGGTCAAATTAAAGGAAATTCCCCGAACAGCGACTTTTGCTTGGGCGCCTACAAACAATGATCCTTTACTTGTTACTGGTACAGTTGCAGGTGCAGTCGATGCTGATTTCTCCTCAACAACTCAATTGGAACTCTGGGATCTTTCTCTGCTAGATCGATCTCCAGAATCATTTTATTTAACCCCAAAAATTGCATTAGACACAGATGCTAGGTATGTTGAAATTCTTGGTCTGGAGAAATAATGGTCCCTGATTGTGGGGAAGATGGTAGGATCCCATGATCTAACTTTTGACACAGGTTTTACGATATTGCATGGGGTGGTGCTCTGCCTGATCACCCTCAGGGTGTTATTGCAGGTGCTCTAGAAAACGGTACGTTGGAATTATGGGATGCCGAGTCCCTGATTGATGGCAAGACTACTTCGTTTTCACAACAAAAAAAGCATACAGGTGCTGTCAAGTGTCTTGCTTTTAACCCCATACAAAGAAACATTCTAGCCACTGGTGGTGCTGGAGGTGAGATCTTTGTATGGGACTTGAAGAACTTGGAAAAGGTTATTACTCCTGGCCGGACTCCTTCTCGACATGAAGATGTTGACGCAATTGCTTGGAACAACGGCGTAACTCATATTCTTGCTAGCGGATCTTTGTCTGGTACATCGATCTGGGACCTTAAGAATAGAAAGGAAGTCTTGCATTTGACATACTCACCTCCTAGAACCACTAACCGGAGCCCAGTTAGCAGTATTTCATGGCACCCCGATAGCTCTACCACTCTTATTACTTCATCTTCCAACGAATCTTCTCCTGTGATTCTTCTTTGGGACCTGAGAAATGCCAATACTCCTCAGCAAATTATTCACGGTCATGACAAGGGCATTCTATCGATGGATTGGTGCAAAAATGATAGCACATTTTTACTTTCCAGCGGTAAAGACAACAGGACGTTTTTGTGGGATCCCTCGGACGGAACCAAACTTGGTGAATACCCTGTTACATCCAGCTGGAACTTTCAAACCAGTTTCAGTCATCATTATCCTGATATATTTGCCTCGGCATCCTTCGATGGCAAAATTACCATTCAGACACTACAAGATACAAACTCCAATGCTGAGAAGGAAAAAAGTGCTGGTAAAGAAGATTTCTGGAATTCCAATAACTACGTAGATGCTCAGCATCCTATTGTTTCTCTCAAGACTGCCCCTAAATGGCTAAAGAGACCTTCATCTGTTGCTTTTGGATTTGGTGGTAAGATTGTCTGTGTCAAGACATCTGAAAATACCTCTGCAGTTTCCATATCTTCATTTCATGAAGATGAAGCTCTTACCACGGAGACCACAAAATTCGCTTCTGCTTTAAAATCTGATAATATCTCCGAAATTTTTACCGAGCGAAAATCCGGATCTAATGAGATTGAGAATTATGATTGGGCGTTATTGGAATTGCTCAGCAAGGGCGATAGCAAGGCCGCTTTAACCAAGTATTTAGACAGCGAGTGGGAGGACTTATCGGAAGGGTCTAAAGATATTACTGAGGAATCTACTGGTGATGAATTGTTTGAACTTGATGCTGGAGATGACTTTTTAAGCACTCTGTCTATCTCCCGACCTTTCGAACCTACTGGACTATTTAGAATTTACGAGGGGGACCATTCTGCTCCCGACAATGCTATCACCAAAGCTCTATTGGCTGGAAACGTTGAGAATGCTGTTAATATTGCTCTGAAAGAGGAGTCTTTTGCCGACGCATTTGCACTCGCTGCAAACGCCCCAGAGGCTATTCGAACAAAGGTTCAGAATGCCTACCTTGAAAAAAATGCAAGCTCCAAGCCATTCCTGCGTGTGTTGGCTGGTGTTTCTGGAAATGATCTAGCTGATATTGTGGCCAACTCTGATATTTCTGAGTGGAGGGTGGTGTTGAATGCCATTTTCACATTTTCAAAGGATGAGTCCGGCTTGAAAACAAATGCTTCTAAACTTGGAGACCGATTACTGGAGGCTAGAAAAGGTATTTACGATTCTAGGGCTATTGAATACAGAAAGAACTCGTTACTCTGCTACCTCGCAGCTTCTAATTTAGAGAAGGTTTCATCTATTTGGATTAAGGAAATCACTGATAATGAAATCGAAATTTTGCAAGGCTTGTCTGGTGAGCAAACTCCTTACTCTGCTCATGTGAAGGCTTTACACAGTTTTATTGAGAAGGTTACAATCTTTCGACGAACCTTGAAGCCTACTGTTGATTCGAATTCAAAACTAGATCGTCTATATGATGCGTATCGAGAGTATGCTAATATTGTGGCCACTCAAGGGCAGCTGGACCTAGCTGAAACTTATCTGAATTTGCTTCCTTCTTCGCCTGTGGTGACCCTTGAAAAAGAACGAATTTCCAAGGCAAATAACAGGGTACCCAAAACAACTGCAAAAAAGACTGCGACTGCTGCTTCATCTTTTGTCTTCCCTCCAGCCGATCAGAACGGCGCTGCCCCTGCTTTTACAAATTCTCCTTATGCTTCTCAACAACCTTCAAACCAATCACCATATGGTCAAACTTCAGCTTATGGCCAGTCTGCCGCCTCTAACACATATGGCCAGTCTGTTTCAGTAAACCCCTACGCACGTCAGCCTGCATCCTCACAGTATGCACCTCCTGCACAGACTGGAGCTCAAGCGCCCCCTCCTGGTAATCCTCCAAACCCTACCACGTACAAGTTTAGCTCTGTTAAGCAAGGGCATTCACGTGTATCCTCTGGCATATACCCTCCTTCAAACCCAATCATTGAAACTTACCAAGCTCCAAAACCTCCTGGCCCATCCAATGTTTCAGTTCCCCCTCCTGGAGACCCCGTGGGATCTAAAAAGGAAAAAGGAGGATGGAACGATCTTCCAGGTTCTGGATTGCCTCAGTCGGCGAAACGAAACGTTCCAACCGCTCAGACTATTGCCAATCCATTTTCAAACCAATCTCAACCGTTTAGTCCGCCTGCTAGTATTCAGGCTTTTGGTCGTCACACGCCTATAGCTCCTCCTCCTCCGACTGGACCTCCAATGGCTAGATCTGAGAGTATGTCATCTGCGACTGCATCTGTTTTGAGCCCTAACGCCCCTCCTCCTAATCCGTATGCTCCCCAGCCTGCTTCTCCGTCGGTTCCTCGACAGAACCCCTACGGAGCGTACAATTCTCCTGGCCAGGATCAAGCTTACTTTAACTCGCAACAACAGCACCAAGCAGTTCCTCCTCCAAATCCATATGCTGCTGCTCCCACTCAATCTCAGCCGTATGCAGCTAATTCTAATAGCGCGTATGTGCCGGCTGCGGGAGCTCAAGCTCCTCCACTTCCTATGAATTATAACTCAGGATACCGCGCACCACCTTCTGAACCAATCCCCGTGGCCCCTCCAGTTGAGGATAAGGCGCCTAAGCACCCACCCGGTGACCGCTCACATATCTCCAGTGAAGTCCTTCCCATTTACAAACTTCTTGAAGCCGAATTGAACAAAGTGAAACCCCAGATTCCCGAAAATTACAAGCGACAAGTTGACGATATTGATAAACGACTTGCAATTTTGTTTGATCACCTTAACAACGACGACTTGCTGACACCTGAGACTGTCAATGATATGCTGGCCCTGTCGCATGCGCTTGCAGATGGTAACTATGATACAGCTGCAGAAATTAGGTTGGCCATTTTGACAACGAGAGTGGAGGAATGTGGTCATTGGATGGCAGGTGTGAAAAGGTTGATTGATATGTCTAGAGTTATCTGTTCATAAAAAATAGCTCAACATGTTCTCTATATGCAAAATGAAAAAAAATGGCTTTACAATATGGTCTTTACTCTACAGTACTTCGAAATAGTCTAGGCACTAAAGACTTTAATGTTTTAAGAACTAATTAGTATCGTCAAGATGAAGTAAAAACCCGTGTTTAAAGAAAATGAGATGAGTACGAAAAAAAAGACAAACAATAGCTACTGACAAAGACATGAAACAAAATAAAACCATCAGACATGAAGAACCAAAAAAAAAAAATGGGAAAGAAACAGAACAAGAGGGTCATCTCGAAGGGGGAAAAAAAGAGAGAGAAAGAAAATTCTAGGAAAGACCTGTCGTGCCATTAGAAGTACTCGCGCGCTTGCGACGTTCAATTAAAGTAGATGTTTCCAAGCTAAGTTCGAAAAGTCGATCTCCACCACATCCACCACTGTTGATTTGTGAAGGAAGAATGTTTGGTAGCCCATTTTGAACTTTTCGCTGAGAACTTCTTGAGACTCTTGCTTTTGCAGTGGAATCATCCTTGTTCAACCGCACATTACTCATTTTAGTTTTTAGAGCAGCCAAGTCATCTCCATCATAATCTGAATCTTCTTCCTCTTCTTCTTCTTCTTCTTCTTCTTCTTCTTCTTCTAATTCTTCCAGTTCTTCGCCTCTGCCCAGGGTCGATTTGCCTACTCGGCGGATTCCGTTTTCTTCCTCTGCTCGGTGGACAGCATTAAACACATCAAATGCCTCCTTCATTGCAATTGCAGGAGATAAGTATGCCTTATCGAGGTTTCGAGTAATCTCAGCGCCAGGGGAAGGAAAGTCTGCGTCATCCAAAAGAGGAATCGACTTGTATTTTTTGTCCGTTTTGGTATCTGAGGGTCTTATTAAGGGTGAATCAAAAGCAGGCACAGTGGGCTGGTTGTTTTGAGTGATCCAAGGGTGCTGTAAAAATTGCTCGATTGTGTACCGACGGTCAGGGTTCACTGTGAGCAAGTGAGACACTAAATCTTTGGCCTCCTTTGAAATGTCATCCCACCAAGGACTGAGAAAAGTGTATTCACCCTTTGCAACTTTTTCAGTCAGAGCCTGAATTGACTCGTCATAGAACGGCGGGAATCCGCACAGGATTGTATACAAGACACATCCCAGGGCCCACATGTCCACGCTTTTAGAGTATCGTTGATCGTTTACGATTTCGGGAGCAGTGTACCCCACAGTACCACAAGGAGTCATTGTTTTCGAGTCCCAAATAATTTTAGACAGTCCAAAGTCGGCTAATTTGATGACGCCAATCCCGCCGGCGCCGACGCCGGGAATAAAATGACCTTCATCTTCCTTTTCTTCGTCTTCGCCAGTGCGAACCGTCTGTTCTTTGGATGGTATGAATGGTGCAGGGTAGAATAACAGATTTTCAGGTTTGATATCACGATGAACAACACCTGCTTCTTCGTGAAGGTACCGAATGGCCTCTGCAACCTGGACAATAGTATGGCGAGAGAGATCCTCTGAGAAATAGGTTAGGCGCACAATTTGGTGAAAAAGCTCTCCGCCTGGAACCAGCTCGAGAACAATAAAATAAAAGTCTCTAGTTTCTATGAATTCCTGTAGTTCGGTAACGTTTTTGTGCTTTAATTGCCGCATAATAGCAACTTCTTTTAGAATACTTGAGTGCTAGGGATAAAGTTAGCATATCACGACCAAACGTCTCAACAGGTCTTTAGGAGATAAAGCCAAAACAATTGCGTATCACAGTCCGTATCATGTTGGCACCTTCCGGCGGTAGTTGGGGAAAAAACATACCTGCGAGCCACTAAGCTCTTGTTTGTGGATAGCTTTGACGGCTACCTTTGAGCCAGTTTTAGTGTCCAAGGCCTGAAACACTACGGAAAAGGCGCCATCACCCATTTTCTCCAATAACTTGTAGCGCTCTAGTCCTCGGTAAGAGGGTAGTTTTGATTTTTTCCGGCTTTCTTCTTGGACAAGGTGGTGAATAGCGTCATTGTAAGCTTCGATTTTACTATCGACGGTGGCCTGATGATTTATGGATGAAGATTTGTTTGAGACGGAAGAAGGATTCGAAATGTCAGTCGAAGGAGCAGAGTGATTTGTAGTTACTACAGGAGGGGCTGCAGCTGGAGTTGAATGTTGTAGGATACGAGAGGGAGGAGCGTCCAACGAGACCTGTTGCTGTTTCTGAGTCGCTTTCCCATCGCTTGTTAAAGATGTATTACCATGGGCCTGTTTACCATGGCGAATGAAGTTTTTTAGATTCTACACAGAAGGTTAGACTAACATGTTTGAATACAGGACTCCAAGTACTTACTTCAAACACAGGCATGATGCAGACATGCAAGAATGGAAGAAAAGAGAAAAGGAGCGGAAGAAGGTTGAACGTGAAGGATCAACGTAAATCAATGCGTGAATGGAAGAATCCTGGCGAATATGAAAGTATCAGCCTGCTTTCGAGATTTTGATCAAGTGTAGAGGCCCTAGAGGGACGTGAGGTCTCAGAGAATGACGATAGCTGGAGATTTGAAGGGGATAAGGAAAAGAAAAGCAAGAGAAAGGTGGCGGAAAAGAAGAAGAGACTAAAGGGATTCTGAACAGAAGAAAAGAGAAAAAAAAAGGGAAAGAGGAAAGAAAGAAAGCAGGGAAACAGAATAGAAAAGTAGGAGAGAAATCGAGTGTTGGTTTCTACTTTTTTTTTTTTTTTCTCTTCTGTTACACCACATTCCTATTGTTGTACTAGACGTAACTTATACAGGAAACGCAGCTTATAAGAATTTGCGTAAATGACGTATTATTTTTTAATTACGTCACAGAGTTTCACCATGAGACTATTTGACACGTCAAAGCTCAGCACTTTAGTAGCCATAGCTAAGTAGGTCCAATTTAAGCCAATATATTCTTCTTTAGCTATGCCATGCCAGCCATGAATGCATATTTATAAATACGCTACAAAAAGTCACTGCAAAAAGTTAACATCAACAGAATAAAAACAGGTATAAATGTGCTATTTATATCAAAACATTTTAACTGCAGAGCTGCAGCCAGCCACCTAAAATGTGGGTTACTATAAATTATTGTTAAGAACCTCCATTTTAACTACCCCTCTAATCTTCTAACATTCAAGCCTTGATGGCCAAGTTGGTAAGGCGCGTCACTAGTAATGACGAGATCGTCGGTTCGAATCCGGCTCGAGGCATTCTTTTTTCTAGTTTTTCTTGAGGCTTTATGGTTTAATTTAAACAATTTTAACCTCATGTTTTCAAGATTTTGTTATACTTGCCAAATGTGTATTAAATTAATTAAATAAAATTGAGTCAAGTCTTTTGGAGATGTTTTCTTAGGAATCTTTCATCGTGTGAATTTAATTTTTGAACATATTTATGGCTAATGATATTCAAGTTCCTTTTTTTGTGACCTGAAATACAGCCTATCATGCCTGTTAGTTCTCTTAAGAGACCAAGACTACATGAAAGTCAAAGCATGAAAAAGGGAAATTCTTGGTTACAGAAAAAAGTCATATTCAAGAGTAAAGAATTGCATTTTAATTGAAACTGATATCATTAAGCAATGGCGCAGGCAATACCCCACTGCTCGTCAGGAGGAAGCTCTTTCATGGGAACGCGGTTGATTTCTATGTTTACTGTATTAGATATAACCAATTCCAAGCGTGAATAAACTTACGGTCAACGGGAGCGTTGATTTGGACTTGGGCTTGGGTCTTGGATTCATAAGTGTTGGAAAGCATTGTTAATTGAGTGTTCAGAGATGTAGATGATGAAGTTAAAATTATAGAGAAACCAAGCTCATTTTATACTTGAATGTTTGAAGAGTATAATGGGCATTTAACTAGGAATTATTTGTGATCCCTTGAATTGGCCCAAAAGAGTTTGTACAATGTCCTATGAAATATCCACAAAACCAAAAATCTCGGTATAAATTAGTTTCACAGTTATTAGCTTCATCTCAAAATGGGTTTTTGAATGAATATACCACAATTCAAATTGGTCTAGATTTTCTAAATTTTTCGAGTGCACTCATTTTCAAGCTTTTTGGAAATCCTCCAGAATAATGGATGGCATGTATTTCAACCATATAAATTTCAATAAGATTTCAAAAGTATGTCACGTTAGGATTTACCACATTTCTAGTCAGTCCGTTTTCAGGAAGCAATACACAAAGATTGGAAACAGACGTAACATGGGAAAGACTGGCGTAGAGTTGGCCATGCATAGAAGGGGGAGTTGTAAGATCAACTCCCAGATGGTCGAAAGATAAACCCCGGGCCTTTTCAATAGTCATGGCAAAGTCTAGACAAACTGGATACTGAAAGCGTTCAATCTGAAGGTCGGTATCAAGTAATGTAGTGAACTTAGCACGTTGAATGTAGCAGTTCACACCAATAAAACTACCAGAAATAATCTTGGCTGTGATATGACCAGAAATTCCTAGGACAACCAATCTTGTACCCTGGCAGAGGCCGTGTATGGGATTCACATCAGTCAACAAAGTCATAGGAGCTCCAATTTTCAATTTCAAGTTTCCCAGTGGAAATGAAGGGCAATTGAATGATCTAAGTGACTCATCGCTTATTTCCTTACGGTCGTAAAAATCAACATTTTCATCGTTAAACGTGTCAAGAGAAGGAATTGTTTCGAGCAGACCAGGTAATGTTGATAAAATAATATCATTGAATGCAGCTGCGCGGGAATCTAAAACTGTGAGAATCGCTCTTCCCTGAAACGAGTTTAGATTTGACTCATGTGTGATGGGAAAAATAGCAGACAAAAATTCACGCACAAACGTCGTGGATTTGATATAAGCGGGAAGTCGGATTGGTCCAGTGGGCGATGTAGTTAGTTTGCTCAACCAAGAAGCAAACTCGCGATCAGCAGCAGTTTTGTTTAATCGCATATTTTCAGTCAATGTAAGTGGTTTGACATATTTCCAAATAAAAGAGCATTGCAAAGATGCTTCAAATCCTAAATCACTGTCACCACCAGCTACAGCTGGTAAAGGTTGAGCCCAATCACCTCCCATAATCACATTAACTCCGCCAAATGGAATTCTTGGATCAACATTTCTCACTTCACAAATCAAACGATGAACAGCTTCAAAGTAAGCTATATGTGTCGACTCTGCTCCATCCCAAATTATAAAATCAACAATGCTCATAAGTTCGCGCAATTCACTCGATGGAATCAAGAAAAACACTGGGTCGCATTCCTTTCCAGCAGGAATCTCAAATGCTGAATTGACTGTTCTTCCGCCTGATATTAATAGAGAAGCGCCACTAGAAGAAGCAACACCAAGAACAATCCTGCCTTGAGATCTGTAATTAATAACAGTCTGATTCAATAAGAATGTTTTACCAGTACCAGACTTGCCATTTATGAAATGAATGATGCTGGATTCATCATCAATTGAAGTCATCATGAACAGAATTGAGAGTTGAATTGATATGAAAAGTTCTTGATGGAAGTTTTATTTTGTCTCATAATTTGCGCCCTTTAGAGTGTTTTCTTGAGATCATGGGATGTAAAGATCCGAAACTTAAATAAAATTCCTGGACTATCCAGGACAATGTTTAAATATAAACTTGGACATTTCAAACCACGGAGTACCCTTGTAATTCTCATATCAGAGTTTCAAGACCAAGCC
>JAKTYJ010000153.1:0-16160 GCA_030674515.1 Geotrichum armillariae | reverse complement strand
CAGTAGGATTGGCAAGATTCAGAGCGGAACGCCATTACAACAATAAGAGAGGTGATTATATGGAAGTAGAAGATGAGGGATACTGTGCGGATTATTAATTATTGAAGTGGGAACTAGAAAGTGAAGTTGAAATAATTCAAGTATTGAGTTAAAACATAAATAAAAGAACAAAAATTCAGAACGATTAGGGTTACCCTCCAAGTTGTGCCTTACGTATAGGGCTATTGCTACATTGGATAAGTTATTTTGGGGAGTCTGGACACTCAACTGAAAGAATTTTCTTCAAATTGACTTGAATATGTCAATTAATTAGTGAATCAGTATCCTTAATATTTAAACGTTAGTCCTTGATAGAACGATTTCTTAAATATAAACCGAATTAAAAAAAGTCTTTATTGAGGAGTGAGTCAAGTATTTGCGATTTACTTTGAAATGTGCCTCAAATCATTTTGTATAATGGTGCTCTCCGTCAAAAATAATTGAAAGCCTTATAGAGATAATAGAACTAAAGCAGATTTAAACAATATATAACCTTAAGTTTGAATTAAATGTTTAAAAGTCATTGTTTTCACACGTATCAATTGAAAGGCGAGATCTCAATACAAAAAAATGAAAATGGTATCAATAGAACTATAGTATTGTGAAGATAAAATTGCCTTTGGATTATATGACCTTAAGCAAAATTTGGTTATGTAGGAGAGTCAATATCTGGTGGGAGTATCTATATAAGCCCATCCAAAGGACTTAAACAGCTGATATTGAGTTCAAATACATTCAGGTGCCATTAGTAACAAGCATCAAGCCTCTGATATCAAACTATTCTTGAACAAATTTTAATATACTTCAACATATGTGATCTAATTTTAGGTAACTTACTCTCATCTAGCATTTTTTCATCGTTTGATAATTTATGTAAAAGAATGCCTAAATTTTTAATGTTCTCTCTTGAGCATGTAGTTACTGAATACAAAATACAGACTGCAGCAAAGAAATTTACTTCAACCATGAAAACCTATGCTGTATTAAATCAAGAGACATAATAGCCAGCAGACGCTAAAATTCTGTTTGAGTTATGATTTTCAAAGCCCTTAGAAACTCGGTAGTTACAGTCACAGTGAGTTGTAAGGTGTTGATGTCTTCAGTCAATTACACACAGATTTTGTACAGACAATTCAGGAAAACCCCGCCGTTACGACCTAACCATTCGAGTAATGCAAGTTCCATTCAGTCGCAAAGAGTTTTCAAAGGAGGCTAACAGACAAGTGCAATAAAACTATGGTATGACAATCTTGAAAACTAGATTTCTTTTTTGTCTTCTCACGCTGTGGCTTATTTTATTTTGGCATTTTAAGAGGCTTTCAGAATGCCGTAAGGACAGATAAGAAATGGAGCAAGCATGCTAGTAAGAAAAGTGTCAATATCTTGGGCAAAATTTAATTTAAAAAGACACCGTCAAACCGGAAGAGAGCTAATTCATAGAGTTTACAGAAGTTTTGAGCAGTGGAAATAGGTGATTAAATTTGTTGACAAAACACAAAAGCGAAGTTGAAATGATTAATACATGTGAGTTTATATACCTATTGAGTTATACTCAATGAAAGGCCAAATTGTATTTTTATTATTATGAGGATTGAATTAAAGCTTTAGAGAGCTCGGAGAATGCTTGGGTTTATCAGTTTCATGTCCATATTTCAAAGCCGCATCTTTTGTACTCCCAAGACATAATATGCTTGAATCAAGGTAGCTGATTGGACATTAATGCAAAATGTGCCTGTAGAACAAAAAAGTGGCAAAGAGTGGAGCCATTTCCGAAAAACATGAAAACTTGCAGGCTTGGTCTATTTCTAAAGCAGTTATATTTTGATCAATAAAAACAAATGAGATGAATTGGAGATAGTATCTACTTTATTTGGAGGCTATCAAAGAAGGGCTATAAAAAACAAGTAGGCCTACAACCTTTGTAACGTTAATAACAGCAGGACAATTTGCAAAAACAATACTCCGCAACGGGGAATTGAACCCCGGTCCCCCGCGCGCTGCTCCGAAGAACTTGACAGGCGGAAATTCTAGCCACTAAACTATTGCGGAATTCATGTATTATAACAATACATGGTAAATTTGAATCTACATAAAGACTTGCTTAATATTTAAGAAATATTACTTTGGAAGTGTGAAATGATTAGTATTTACAGATCAAAAGCTATTTAATCAAACTTGTCCTTAATATATATGAGCTTGGTTTAACGTCCAGCATTCAATAGCAAACTGTTTGAACCAGCCTGAGAACTAGGAAGATACGTAACATTTGATGAATTAGCCAAAATTGAAGCAATATCCTTGGACGCTTCAATTCGTCTAATCATAAGCAAACCATCACCAGCCTTGACCAAAGCTTTTGAAATAAGCTCAGCTGCTTCAGCTTCACCCTCTGCTCTAATAACAGAAGCTTGACGTTCCTGTTCCGCCTTCTCGACGGTAAACCTCGCACGCTCAGCGTCTTGCTGTGCAATCTGTTTCTGTTCAACTGCTTTAGTGAACTCAGGTCCAAAATTCAAATGTGTAATAGAAACATCTTCTAATTCAATATTGAATTCACCAGCTCTTTTTCTTAAATCCTGGATAATCCGAGCTGACACCAGTTCACGTTGAGTGATAAGTTCCGATGCATCAAACTGAGCTACAATACTCTTGAGAACTTCATTTCCAATCGATGGTAAAACACGCTCATCATAATCCAAACCAAGAGCTTGATAAATCTTGGGCAAATTTGTAATATCAGGTCGATGTAAAACACGTAACGTCAATGAGACCATTTGCATATCCTTGGATCCTGTTGTGGTTGTAATGTTCCGAGGTTTAGTCCGTACATCAAAAAGAACAGCTTTTTGCAACCAAGGAATAAGAAAATGAGTGCCTTCGCCAATTACTTGTTGCTGAACTCCACTGAGTCGATCAAAAATGACTGCTCGTGAACCGCCTTTGACATCGTAGATGCAGTTCTGGACTGCGTACAGCAATGCTGTAGGAATCACAAAGCCTAGAAAGTTAGACCTATAATATGAAAGCTGCTCAACTGTGCTCACCTGTAATTGGGTTTCTGAATAATCCGGACATTGCTTAACAAGTCTGATCGATGCTGTGAAAAAGTAGACTTAAGTGTGTGTGTGATAAAATATACGCATGTGAATATTTCAACACTCTCCCACTAACTTTTTTTCAAAGACGCGACTACAACTAGCGAGAACTCCAACCTACGCGCAATGTCGTTTTATGGAAGCTCTTTAGAGCATGTTGAAGTGAGTATATCTTTGCTCAGTTAAATGTTTCTAACAATATTAGGACGCAATTTATGAGTCGACTAAACGTAGTCGTGCCCTCTTTGGCAATGACTTTGGATCACCATTTGCCTTTGATGACTTGACATCTCGGAAACTACGTGTCTTACAGAAGGTTGAATCAGAGTACAAAGTATGTCGTGAATTACCACCGCATCTGCAGCGTAAATTAGATAATGCTGCTGCCAAACGATCCGGATCAAAACCTGCTGCGTCTTCGCGTAAAATGCTCACAGCACCTGGAGACAACACTACACGCAAACTCATTGAAGGAATGCCAGCAAATAACGAGGGAACCAGCGGTTCAGCATTGGCTATTCGACATAATTCCAAACCGGCAACCAGCACAAGCTTGATTAATAGAGATCTCTATGTTCAGGATAAACCAGAATGGCATGCTCCCTGGAAACTCATGCGTGTTATTTCAGGCCACCTTGGCTGGGTCCGTAGTGTATGCGTGGAACCAGATAATCAGTGGTTTGCTACAGGCTCAGCGGACCGAACGATTAAAATTTGGGACTTGGCGTCTGGTGAACTCAAGTTATCACTTACAGGTCATATCATGGCAATTCGAGGTCTAGCTGTCTCAAATCGACACCCATACTTGTTTAGTGGTGGTGAAGATAAAATGGTGAAATGCTGGGATTTGGAAATGAACAAAGTGATTCGTCATTATCACGGTCATTTAAGTGGAATCTATTCGTTAGACTTGCATCCTACACTTGATTTACTAGTCAGTGCTGGTAATGATGCAGTGGCCCGTGTCTGGGATATCAGAACAAGAGAACCTGTACATGTCTTACAAGGCCATAAAGCAGCAATCAGTCAAGTCAAATGTCAAGAAGCCGATCCCCAAGTTATCACCACTTCCATGGATTCAACTGTCCGATTATGGGATTTGGCCGCTGGTAAAACTCAAACTGTCCTCACTCACCACAAGAAAGCAGTAAGAGCACTTGCATTACACCCCCAAGAATTCACCTTTGCAACTGGCAGTCCTGACAATATCAAAGAATGGAAATGTCCAGAAGGTTCCTTTATTCATAACTTTTACCCACCCCAAAACTCCATTATAAACACTCTTTCAGTCAACAGTGACGGCATCATGTTTGCAGGTGGTGACAACGGGTCCATGGGTTTCTTTGACTGGAAAACTGGTCATAAATTCCAAGCCATGGATACCATTGCCGGCCCCGGTTCTCTTGAAGCTGAAAATGGTATTTTTGCAAGTACCTTTGATAAAACAGGAATGCGTTTGATTACTTGTGAAGCTGATAAAAGTATTAAAATATGGAGAGAAGATTCACAAGCAACTCAATCTTCGCATCCTGGAATTCCTTGGAAACCGCGTTTGAGTAAACAGACTTATTAAACTTGTATTTATTGCACCTCAACCATTTCCATGTTGTCTCAACAAGTATTAGATCATCAGACCTACAATACCCTTTTGCTTTAAATTGATAGCGTGAATATATAAAATAGTTGACCCATCCACTATCGTGAATCACCATTCCCTAAAAGTGCTTTATCTCTCGTATTATGACTGAAATACAGTACTAAATCTTAGTGAAACAAGAAATCAGTTAATTTGATGATTCTTGTAATACCTGCCAAACTCGGCATTGAGCTACTCATCAGCTTAAGGTTTAGCACAAAACATACTCAAATGTAGAAATGGCAACGTTGTCACCAAGGACGGCTCCACGTCTGAAAACTGAGACCCGAGATGACGACCGGGCACCTCCAATTAAAGCCTCTTTCATTCCCTGGGTATCAGTATACTACCAGACCCTATTGGTTTTAACTGGAGATCTGATAATATTTCGTTATATAAAAGTGATAATTTTATATAATGATACAAATACTGGTATTACGTTGGCATTATGCATTTATAATTTATATAATGATATCTTTAAAACTGCAGCCAAAATAATTGGTGACAAATAAAAATGAAAATAAAGTCGGTGGACGCCTCTTTGAGATTTGTTTCTTTTTTCTTCCGAGATTTCCTTCATTCTTCTCTATAAACACAAGATAATCCGAACATTGCTTTCTGCTATATAACTATGTCATTCCCTGAAGATGAAAACGAGGAGTGCCATGCCTGTGGAGGCACTCCAAAGACACGCGCCAGAGCCAATACCAACGAAATGAGTCCTTTGCAACGCCCCAGCACATCTCCTGAACTATCCTATGCAGCGATTTCACCTATAGCCAGTACACCCAATAACCGGAATTCGATATTTCATCCAGAGTCGTCGTTTGTGGTGCCATCGTATATGAGCAGTAATGGAGGCAGCCACTTTTATCAAAGGCTCCATCAGGGTTCCATGATTTCGGTGAGCCCGTCTCCACAAGAAACAATGTCCCGTGTTGAGAATCTACAGGAAATGAGACCGTTTAGGCTCATTGGAGTGTCTGTACCGCCTTGTAAATGGGTGCAGCTAAAAAGGTCAGACCTGTGGGTGTCGTCGCTTAAATCCAAAGCATCACAACAATATTACACACGCCAACATGAGCTGATTTCACGATACGAGGAAATTGATAGACTCCTGGATTCTGGGTTTCAATTCTCAATGCTCCGTGAATACGGAAACGATATCGGGGAGAGCAACCCATCTATCGCCAGTACCAAACGTCAAGGTGCCCCTGCTAATATTGACGAGGAATCACGGCTTTTGGGAAACGGGCCTACTAAAGAAGCACAATCGGCGTTGGTTATGTTTGCTATTTATGTCAATATGGGTGTTAATGTGCTTTTACTGTTTGGTAAAATCGTCGTGACTTTACTAACAAACTCGCTTTCCGTCATGGCTTCGCTGATTGATTCCGTTCTGGATTTCATGTCTACAGCCATTATCTGGTTTAGCACAAGATTGGTATCAGCGCATGACTGGCGGACTAAGCATCTATACCCAGTAGGTCGAAGCCGTCTTGAACCCATTGGTGTGCTTGTTTTCTCAGTGCTCATCATTGTCGCGTTTTTTCAGGTTGGAAATGAGGCACTCAAACGGTTGATTATGGGTGAGCACGTTGCGGTAGCCATTGGAATTGGTTCAATTGCAATCATGGCTTGCACAGTAATTGTAAAATTGTTTTGCTGGATGTGGTGCCGCAAGATTGAATCTTCAGCTGTTGAGGCACTGGCTCAAGATGCCATGACTGATATTGTCTTCAACACTTTTTCCATTCTGGTTCCTTTGCTTGGTCACCATTTCGACGTATGGTGGTTCGATCCTGCTGGAGCTTTATTCCTATCGTGCTACATTATCTACTCATGGGGTGAAACAGCCCTCGAGCACATCGACCATTTAACAGGCGCCAGTGCCAGCCTAGAAGACCGTCAGGTTTTATTATATCTATGCTCGAGATTTGCCGAGTCTATTTTGCAAATCACGGCGCTAAATGCATATCATACTGGAGACCGACTTACCGTCGAGGTTGATATTGTACTGGACGCCAAATCCAGTTTGAGGGATTCTCATGATATTGGCGAGGCTCTACAGTATGCTTTAGAAACGCTCCCGTTTGTTGAGCGTGCCTTTGTCCACCTTGATTACCGAACAGGCAATTTTGCAGGTCATTTAAGCTAGCTATATAGACTGTATTTGGGTCATGTGACAATGACCTAAATTCATAAACAATAAACTTCCACGTCTTTACAAGTTCTGAAAAATGGAGAAGCAGACGTTTGGAGAAAGAGACAGTTATATTGTTAATAGCGTCTTACCCAAAGACCTAGCTGATTGCGCTTATGAGGAAATAAGCAAACAAACAAAATGGAATTCCATGCTTCATAAAGGAGGGCCGGTACCCCGGTTAATCAGTGTTCAAGGTAAACTAGGCCATGGCCATATAATTAACTCTAAAGGCGACGAAGAAGAAGTTCAGTTTTTCCCATTGTACAGGCATCCTGCTGATGTTCAAATTCCCTGTGTTGAGTTTTTACCATTGGTAGCTGAAATAGCAAAACATGTGTCTACCCTTCTTGGGCAAGAACTAAATCATGCGTTGGTCCAGTATTACAGAACAGGTGACGATATTATCACAGAGCATTCTGACAAAACGCTGGATATAAGTGACGGGACTGTGATTGTGAATGTGTCTTTAGGATATACTAGGACCATGACACTGCGAACCAAAAAAACTCCCTATAATGATGAACCTCGAAAGTCTGAGAAAGTGGTGCTAAAAGATAATTCTTTATTCGTTCTTGGACCTCTCACAAACCAGAAATGGTTACATGGAATTCGAGCTGACAAGACTGAAAGCGGCCGTCGTGAAGGTGATGCTGCGGGTAGGATCAGTCTTACGCTCAGAACGATTGGAACTTTTGTGACATCTGACGGGCGTAGTATATTTGGCCTAGGTGTCAAGCCTTTAACAAACCGCAAAAGGATTATTAAAACAAATGCTGGCCAAGAGTTTGCGTTGAACGAGGTTATTACTGATGATGAGAATGAAGTGTCGGAACTTTACCAGGCTTTTTCAGCTGAGAATCAAAGTTCAGATTTGAGTAGAGGGGATATTTACAATACCGGGTCTAATGTTGTTACTTGATATGCAATGGAACTTAAGTAGCAACAAGGACTGAAATAATTCTAGCGAAATCAAGTATACTTCGTCAGTGTCCGGACTGAAAGGCTGGTATTTGCGAGAAACACACAACCGGCCTGTCTACTAATTAAATTTTATTACTGAAGATACTTACTATTTGGTTATATTCAAAATACTGGACTGACTTAAATTGAACAAATTTATACAAGTTATAACTTAAGATGTATAACCTGGAGTTTGTGATACCAGATGTCAACTCTTCAACTTTGTCTGACACTCTTGAATCGCCTACAAAAATTGAAATATGAATTCTTTCTCTTTACTATTTTCTTCTATAGGCCTATATACTTTTTTCCAAACTCTCCACAGCTTCGGTCACTTCTACTATGAGGGTCAGGGTTACACGATCTCACCAATAAGCAAACTCATTTTTGCTGAAATTTCATTCTGTGCTCCCATCTCAAAATTTTTTTCGATCCACCACCACGACGAGCTGAACCACGGTCAAATTCAATATCACAATGTCAGCTGCTTTATTGAAACAGAATGCACGGCTACTGGCTATGCCAAAGACACGCTTGGGTGCTGTTTTCCAAAGACACATCTGTGAGTATCTTCCTCCCTAGCACCTCCATGAGATCAAGGTTAACTAACTAACATTACTAGCTTTTGAAAACACTAAACAAAACATTTTAAAGACGGCAACCTCTACCAGCGCTCCTGTATACCGAGCTGCGACTAACTTTACATCTGTCCGCCCTATGCCATTCTTCCAACAAGACCAGTCTAGCAAACTCAATGCACTTCCCGCTGACGGCAAGAAGATTGTAGGCTACGTTTTACACTGCAAGTTCACAGGCAACAACACAATTCTGACACTCACATCGCAGTACGTGAGAGTTGGCAAGCTTGCAGAGGGTCTTTCGGAGGAGCAAAAGATTATAGATTCAGTTCGACCTTTGGAAGACGTCAAGATTAACCTCACGACCGGTATTATGGGGTTCAGAAACACTAAGCAGGGCGAGTACGAAGCTGGCTTTCAAACCACAGCACGCATGTTTGCGTTAATTGAAGAGCGTGGATATTTCAAGTCTGGAAATGTTGGTGGAAACAACACATTTGGCAGAAACCTGAGGCCCCCCATGTTCCAATCTGCAGGTCTTGGACTTGAAATTGTCATGTCCCAGTTTGGTAAAGGCCGTGAAGCTTTTTTGAATGCGTTGAACGGTGCTGAGGGTAACAAGATTAGACGTCATGTTAACAGAGTTACTGATAACACCAAGATCAAGTTTGGTGGTGTTAGACCTCCTCGTGCCAGACGAGTTTAATCTGTTTTTTCCTCCCTTCTTCCGTCGCATGTTTGTATATATATATTTACCAAAAAAGATTAAAAAATGATATTATTATTTTGCACATTTAATCTAAGGAAACATCAATCCAAAAGAAACATCAAGAAAAAGGAACGAAAACGAATCAAATAAATATCAAAAGAAAAGATTGTTAGAACAGAAATTAAAAGAATAAAAAGAAAGCTAAGGTCTTGAGTTTGGAAGCCGTTCGACACTTTGCATATGGAACAACCTCGAACTAGATCTCGTCAAGTTAATTCCAACATCAGCAGGGTTTAGAAACGGATTTTGTTGCTCGTGCAAGTTCATTCGACTATTTACTCGCGAGGGAGGTCGAGATGGAACACGATTGATTGGCGTGCTTTCTTCATGAAGCTTGCTTAAATCCAGCATACTTGTTGATTTTGCAGAAACAGCAAGCGGGATGTGGAAAGTAGCAGGTGACGATGCGATAGGTGGAGAAGGCATTGAGTCCATTCCAATAAACGACAAATTTCCGCCTTCTTCCAAAACACGTTGATACCCGTTGTCTCCTGGGAACCCGCGGAATTTGTTGACAATTCGGTTGGCTAGTTTGGAAAATGTAGTCATTCTGAATTTAGCAGAAACTCCACGTTTGCGTTTGGCGTAAAGGTAATAGAACTCAGACAAGATGCAGCCAAAGAAAAATATTAATCCAAAGGTCATATCGACCGATGAACCTAGACTGGGAATGATGGGAGGACTTATACCTGCAATTTCACCACCTAGAACATAGTGATTCTCGCTCATGTCCGCGGGTAAAAAGCCAACATCTGGGAGTCGCTGTGATACAGGAGGAACCTGACTCGATGCATAGAGTACAACTCTACCTAACATCCATGTAAGTTCAGTACCTTCAATCGAAGACACACTTTGGAAAGGAGTCACTAGGTCTTTAAAGTCTCGCTTATTCAGATTTCGATAAGATGGAGTTGATGTGAAGTTTGTAGACCTTGACATGAGCCTAGTATAAGAGTCCAAGCCAAACGAGTCTTTGGGATCAAACGGAAGTCCAAAGCCCGAGTGCAAGATATTGATGACCCAGGAAGCTTTGAAACAAGCTGATTCCAGAGAATCGTCGGACACACCTTTATAAAGTTTACCTGACTTTTTGTCTTTCGAGATTTGATCCCAAGAGCTACCGCAATAGGCGTTCACATGTTCACTGAAAGTCTTGAAATCATACTTGCCTCCCAGTTTAAAAATGTCGTTGGCTGTATACCAATACTCACTAACACCCACAAATCGATCTGTTGCAAAATCAATGGCTGGAACATGAACACCATTAAACAAACAAGGATCATCTTTGCAAGGCAGGTCTTTTCGTAAAAGAGGTTGCATGGTTTGCAAACATTGCGTAAAGTTTCCTAATCCTGCAAACTCAGCTGTGGTATTAGCATCAACTACAACACTGTGCAAAGTTCCTTTTGGATAACAAGGATCGAGTAGAACAGGCTGATTCTTGTGGTCTATTCTCCTGTTGAAATCAAGCAAGTATTGTGCAAACCGTCTTTTTGCTTCGTTTGCACCGAAACCTAACCAGGTGGAAACAAACACTTTCCAATCTTGGTTTTTTCCATCTACACTTCGAAGTCGGACGTGGTATAAATCATTCTCGTGCCGCTCAGATTCGGTGAGATTTGGAGAAAAAGCTACTTGCATTGAAGCTCCTCCCATGTCCATGAAGCCAACCGAAGGATGCTGAATAGGCACTTCAGGGATAAGAGTTTTCATTTCGGATGAAATATCCTGATTTCCATGCTGATATGAGTTAAAAGTGCCCAGTAGGTAATTTAAGGAAATCCAGCCGTACAACGCTTCTGTCTCTCCATCGATGATTGAGACATGAGAGCCACAATGAGGCAGGTAAAATGAAGACTTTTCTCGTAGTAATGAGCACGTATTTGACAATATCTCTTTCTGATCATTAGTGGGTAGCAATCGCATTCCGGCAGTTGCAAGTAAATACACAGGAGTTTCATGCCTCGATTCCTTTGGCACGCCCTTCTCCGCATGCTTGATCAGTTTAGATAAATGGCTCCCCCATAGCTTTTCAGTTTTACCCGCAAAAGACGAGAGTCCAGGTCGAATCTTGAGATTATGTTTGGGATCTTGGGTTATTTCTGGAACAGAATTCAGAATAGTGGAATTGGCAATTATCGTAGCCTGTTGTAAAGCAGAGGGATCCGTCCATGAGAATACCTGGACACGAGAGCCACTGGACCCAGCATCAATTACAACGGCGTATTTCTTTGGTATTGATAATGTCGAAGTCGCTGGCAGGGGACCCCGTTTCTGAAATTGAACTTCTGGCTCAAATACCTTCAACATGATTAGGTCTGATTGGTGAACGAATGATATGATAGAAGTAAAGTTCAAGAGACTGTCATAACATAACTAGTAGCATGCAGGACTCGAAATAATATATAAAAGCGAAACAGTGAGCTGGCGTAAAAAAAAAGCTGGCTGGTACTGAATGTATTTATATGCTGACCTTTAGTAATAAATTTGGGGGTGCAAAAAGGAATCTAGATAACAGCAAAGCAAAATATGTTCTAAGCAGCAAAATACACGAGAGAAAACCTTGAGACACCTGAATTCAAGTCTTGGAAATATCGATGACAGGAGAAGAAAAAGAAGAGACTTTTTTTTTCAGTAGAAATTCTATATATATTTTTTTTGCTGCTCTTCCTTTTGCTAGCTATTATAGCTATTTAAAAGTAGCCTAACCCTGAAGGCTATTTAAAGACGTTTTCAATCGTTTCAACGTTTTTCCTTTCTTCACTAAAAGAACAAGTTGAGGCGATTCGGTAGAATGGTGAACAAATTGGATGAAGGACTTGGATTGATATACCATTGAAGTCAAGATACCCATGAAGCTATTGATACCTAGATATTATGAGTTGGAAGTTGAAACAGAGAAACATGCCGCTGTCTCTCTATTAGTTTCTAATGAAAAGTATTCACGGATTGATGTGAATCATTTTCGAAAAGGTTTGGGGGTTTCAGAATACCAGGAATGAGCTGGCTTCAGTTCAGGCAATGTTAGTGCTGCTGCTAGATTTGAGTAGAGAAGGAGCCTACGAGTTGAATTGATCAAGTGTCTATGTCAACCTTGAGTTTCAATGTTTTCCATGAAACCTGAGTTTTCTGGCAGTTCATTTGCAGGCTAATTGGAAGGCAATTGCAGTCATTGACTTATAAACCCATTTCAAGCATTTCAAGCATTTCAAGCTCTTTGAAGATAGCTCAATTAATTTAAAAAAAATTATGTCAATTAAAAAAAAAAATGAATAAAAAAACAAATTAAAAAATATGATATGCTTCCCTCAATAAATCCCTATTCCCTTTTGTTAATCAGGTACTCAAGGAAATATCTCGAATAGATATCAAGTTTATAGCCCACACGCAATTGCAAGAAGTTATAAACACTTCCGCATAAATATAAGTAATAATAAAAGAAAAGTCGCAACGAATTTCTTCAGAGTTTGGAGCGCACCTACCTCTTTTTCTTAGAACCTTTTCTTAAAGGCTCTCTAAACTGAAGGAGCCTTGTCCCAGCTGGCTTTGCCGGATTTGATCCACTCTGGGTCCACTAATTTCTCACGAGCCTCCCATAGGAACTTGTAACTAGTCTTGATAGTACCATCAGAAACACCAGCTTTATCAGCAATTTTAGATGCAGAAAGTCCTTCGCCAAACAAGCCAGCAGCAAAGTAAATTGCAGCAGCGGCAATAGAAGTGGGAGAACGTCCAGCCAACGTTCCCTCATCTTTAGAACGCTTTGCAATACACTCAGCAGCACGGGTAACTTGCGAAGAAAGACCCAAATGAGAACAAAATCTTCGCATAAGATCCGCAGCCGTAGTTTGCGAAAGTTGGCCTTCATCAGTTGCCTGGTGGGCAGGCTTGATACCCAAATCAAGAAGCAATTTTTCCATAATCTTGAATGTTCTTCCAATTTCCTTCTTAGGGACCTTTGTAAGAACCCACATTTCTTTAAAAGTACGGGCAACACCAGAGTGTCTGCAAGCAAAGAAAATAGCAGCAGCCATCAAACTTTCCATCGACTTACCTTTGAGCTTCTTATCGTCATGAGACAGCTTGAAAGCTTGCTTTGCAGAATCTTGCACCATCTTGGGAAGAGAGTAGGCCTCGCACATTTGAGAAATACGTGAAAAGGCAGACTGCAAAGTGTTATCACGCTTATCATGAGCAGATCTGTTTTGCACTCTACTCAAGTCACGACCCAAATTAGATCCAGGAAGACCCTGTGCAATAATAGTGTCTAGCTGATTATCATCCAGCAAAGGATTACCAGCATCACCAACACGACTGGGGTCGTCGTTGCCTTGGTCGTCGTTCGAGAACGTACGCCACTCAGACCGTGTATCAACAATCCTATCACCA
This sequence comes from Geotrichum armillariae, assembly GCA_030674515.1. Taxonomy (NCBI): domain Eukaryota; kingdom Fungi; phylum Ascomycota; class Dipodascomycetes; order Dipodascales; family Dipodascaceae; genus Geotrichum; species Geotrichum armillariae. Next base: position 2,488 of record JAKTYJ010000153.1, on the reverse strand, counting down.
AGAACCAATCCACAGTTTCCACAGACCATGTCGCCCTCACTAAAACGCTCTTCGATTTCAGGAGGGAAAATCCGGCACTCGGGGCACATGAGTTTCACATTCAAGTTGAGATGGAAAGGCTCTGATGCCATGGGTTTAGCTGCTACTGACATCTTTAACAAATATATTCAGAAAGCTTTCGGTAATAGGGGTTTGTATGACTTTGAGGTGGATTGTTCAATAACGTCCAGTCTGAAGAGAAAGAAAAAAGGAATAAAGTGGAGGCGCTGAGATAGATGTATTAGAAATTCAAGAAGGTTTAGCAACCCTTGCCCTGTACATTAACAGGTAAAAATAAATTTTTCAGCATTTTGATTTAAAACCTCTGGAGTTTATAAAAGTTCCTGGATTTAGCTAGAAAGATCTGGAAGCACACAAGAATGAAACCAACCAAGGGAGGAAAGAAACCACAAGCCAAAAAGGCTGCTGGCAAAGGCAGTGGTGTTGCAAAGAAAGGCAACTTGAACCAGCCCTTTAACAAAAGCCGGAGAGATCCAACTACCTTCAACTTCAAAAGCAGCATCATGTTGGACGTTGAAGGAAAGAAAAAAGTGGAACTGGTCATGAAGGAGACTGCACGAAAGGAGCGAATTGCACAGTTGGTTGCCCAGGGTCATAGCACTCAAGAACAGATTGAAGCACAACTTGATCTGGAAGACAAACAATCCAACACCAACACCCTCAGTGCTCTTATGGCATCCGCTCAAAATGCAGCAAAAACTTATGAAGGGGGTGGAGACGAAATGGATGATGCTATGGATGAAGACGACTCTGACGACGAGATCCCTATTGAAATTGAGGAACATGACTCCAAGGACAGTTCGCGAAAAGCGTTTGACAAGATTTACAAGCAGGTTGTTGATTCTTCAGATGTCATTCTTTACGTTTTGGATGCAAGAGACCCTGAAGGAACTCGATCGAGACAAGTTGAGCACACTGTTCTTGCTAGCCCTGACAAGCGACTTTTGTTTGTCTTGAACAAGATTGATTTAATCCCAAGTGATGTGCTCAAGAAATGGCACGCTCATCTCAAGCTTTCGTTTCCAACACTTCCCCTGGCAGCCTCTAATTCAGCACCTAATGCACAGACTTTTATTCACAAGGGATTGAACCAGGTCACGACATCTACCGCTTTGCTAGGGGCCCTCAAAGCGTATGCACATTCATCTCAACTGAGACGATCCATTTCTGTCGGAGTTATTGGATACCCTAACGTTGGAAAGTCGTCTGTCATTAACTCGCTTATTGCTAGACATGGCCCCGCCAAGCGAGCATGTCCAGTTGGCGCTCAAGCCGGTGTTACAACTTCTATCCGTCAAGTCAAAGTTGACAACAAACTTAAGGTCCTTGATTCACCTGGAATTGTGTTTCCGTCAACTGAGGGTAAAAGTGGCAAAAAGGCAGTGGACGAGCAGTCTCGTCTCATTCTATTAAATGCTCTTCCTCCTAAACAAATTGACGATCCAATTCCAGCCGTTTCTCTCTTGCTTAAACGGTTATGCAAAAACCCAGACCTCAAGGACAGACTGATAGCCACTTACGACATTCCAAAATTAATGACTGAAACTGTCAAGGACATGGTTACTGATTTCCTGGTTCACATTGCGCGCAAGAAGGGACGTCTTCTCAAGGGCGGTATTCCTGACTTGAATGCTGCTGCTACTTCAGTGATTACAGATTGGCGTGACGGGCGTCTAGCTGGTTGGACTCTACCTAAAGTTGCTACTTCCACTCTTCTATTGGAAACGCCTGGTTTTGGAACAAGCACTTCTGAGCTCGTTTTGGATAAATCTGAGTCTGGACGACCTGAGGAAAAGATGGTTGTAACTGAATGGGCTAAGGAGTTCAGTCTTGAAGGTCTTTGGGATGGTAACTTTGGAGGAGAAGATGATACCGAGATGGCTGAATAAGTTAATTACTTTGATTTATATCAACCACATAAAAGCATTTGTTTTAATCATTAATTGTATTTAGAATTTTATTTATTCTCTTAATATCCTTGTTGAGGCATTCCAGGTTGTCCTTGATAAACGGGAGGTGCGTTACTCGTAGGATAAGGTGCAGATTGATGATACTCTGTAAACCAAGGATGCAACAAAGCTTGAGCAGCTGTAATTCTCTTTTCAGGCATCATTTGAAGCAAAGACATGAGCAAGTCAAGAGCTACAGGATCAATCTGAGGAATAATCACACGCAAATCCTGAGGGTGGTAGATGCGAAACGTGGATTGGTAGTTTGGCAATGCTGAAATGTTGGGCCAAGTGTACTCATCAGGAGTTCCCATAAGTTTAAAGATTCTTTGCAATTGATCATCGTTTGAAGAACCTGGAAACAAGGGACGCCCTGTAAACATTTCAGCCAAAATACATCCTGCAGACCAGATATCAATAGATGTAGAGTAGGTTCTTGAACCTAGTAACACATCGGGAGCTCTGTACCATAAAGTGAC
>JAKTYJ010000152.1:0-16235 GCA_030674515.1 Geotrichum armillariae | reverse complement strand
ATTCGAGCTGAAAATGTGAAATAAGATGAGTTTCATGACACTTCAGCTTCTAATTAGAGTCAAAACTGGAAGATTCCGAAGTTCCGTACTTATTATTTAACGGTTTCCTGTAGGAACTCTTCTAGAAACTCTTTATGATACGGTTTAGTGATGTGTGTACTTGTGTTCTTTTACAGGCGATGACATTTCATGTTGCTATTGAAGATTCCATGTCTAAGTTTGTGTTCAAAGCGAGCAGACCTTGATCACGACATGAGAAAGAGCATATTGCAAACTTAAACCGTCTGAGAAATTCATGACCCAGGTTTTCACGCATGAGGAATCGAGGACGCCCTCAGAGACCAGATCTAGGACTCACCAATGTAGACGCCAATGACCAACTAATGAAGATATCACCAATGAAGACCTGCATGTCAATAACATTTACGTAGCAGACCTTTAAACAGTACTAAAGTGAGCACGAATGAAGAACTCTCCAGGACACGAGGACTACCAATGAAATAATACTTTCTCGGAAGAGTAAGATCGAAGCAATGGATCGAAAGAATTCGCTTCACGGTCAAAAGGTTAGCTGAGCTTTGATCAAGCATTGTCAGGCAACTTTAATCAAGACCATTGAGCTCCAAGTCTCTATTCGAGCGCTACATATAAAGTCGAGCACGTCCTTCCTCAATCAACATATCCCCCAGCTACATACCTGCTTCAAGAGTAATCCCCGTTGCATAGTCATGAATATTCCAACATCTGCATCTATAGCATTTGCAGCTGCGATTAGACCTTCAAGTAATACAACTAGAAAGCAAACCACTGTGTTTCTGAGTTCTTCTTCCACAATGACAGAACAATCTTCTCCTACCAGGTCCTCTCCTACCAGGGCTTCATCTCATTATCCTCTTCGTCATTTGAACCTGTCTCTGTCTTCAGCATTTGCTACTTCGCACTCACCTCCAGATAGACCATCTTCAGCATCACCAACATCGTACTCACCTCCAACAAGCCCCCTAAACTGTCATCTCACGTTTATTCAGCATCCCCATACTTCTAGGAGTAATCTTCAAGGTCAACTATCGCCATCATCGTTATCGTCGCCGATTAGTCAGACTGGAAAAGGAAGAAGATGTTCGATTCGGTTAAGTTCTCCTTCTTCCTCCCAACAACCAAAACAAGTTAACAGCCAATACCAGTTTCCATTTGTTCCTCCTGCTACTGCAGACAAAACTTCTCCTTTTTCACCAAACAAGGATCCCTTTTTAACTCACCAGGACAGCACCAGCAATATTAGTCTTTTTAGTACATCACCTTCTTTTACTGCGTCTTCATCCCTGAAAAATTCAACTTCTACTTCTCCACCAATTAAAGCGACAACTACAAATGAGATCTCAATGACCTCCAGCTCCTCCACATCATCTACATCTTCCGCCTCTTCAGCGTCAACTTCAGCTTCCTCCACTTCAAATTCAAGCTCAAGCTCTTCTCCCTATTTTCTAAACATATCACAACCAAACCACATCACAGATCTCCAAGATATTTTCATATCCCTCGCACTCAAAGAACGGCGAGTCTTGGAAGCCCGAGACCAACTCTTATTAGCTGAAAGTGATTTGAAACTGTTCAAAGCTCGTTGGGATCAAGTCCTGAATGGTGGATTTGGTGGTATTGGTATAGCCACCAATAACGGGACCAGCACGGAAAAGCTTGAAAAACAACAATTACAGGAACAGCTGAAACAAACTCAAGAGTTGATTCAATTACAAATAACAACCTCGCCGAGGAAATCAATATATATCCAGCAGCAGCAGCAGCATGGAAAACTAACAGAGCCAGCGCCAGCATTGACTTCACCGATATCAACTGAAATGGTACTTCCAAAGAGACTTAGTATCATCAGCCCTACAAATGATTCACCTCCAAATATTCAGACATCCGCTGTGCCCACAGACTTGCCTGAGCATACAACAACTACCACATTAAACCGCCACTTTCCTCAAGACCGTAATACTCCAGATCAGCTAAAGTCACCCAATGATTCTTCTGTGGTAAACAACGTTTCAGGATACTTTCGGAATAAGGTCTATAAACTTTTAGAAGTCTATCAGGTTGATGATCCTTCAATGCCCACTCTTTCCGCTACATCTCCTTCTCTTCCTTCTTCATCGTCTTCCACTCTGAATAACGAGTTGAACACGATAGCACCCATATCGCCAACTCTTCGTCGTTGCTCTTCATTAAACTTACCTCAGTCTCTATCTGCCACTCCTCTCAGTCCTTTGGCTCCATCTCCCGTTACTTCATCCTTTTCTCCAATGTTAGTGCCGAACTCTAGTTTTGAATCCAGCTTTATTGCAAAGTATTATTCAACTCTTGGTTCGGCTGTACATTACTCTTCTTCTTTAACTCCTTCATCACCCATGTTCCCTACAATCTCTATGAACAATTTTAAACCTTCTTCTTCACTTGCAGATACTTCTTCTTCTTCACTTATGGATACTTCACAAGCAGATAACTCACAACTTTCAGATCCAAAACGCCTTTCTTTGGCGTTTCATTTAAACCGGTCTATTTCTCCAGCAAGACCAGCTTCCATATATCTACCCAGCGGTAGCGGCAATAGTGGCGGCAGTGGTAATGATGCTCTTCATCAAGCATTGATGTCATACAAGTTTAATCCTTCATTTGTATAGCCTTTTCATATTTATTTTTAATGACCCTATTTTTTGTTCTACTCTCGTTTGCGTTTCCTACGTTAGCAGTAATAAGTCTGAAATGGATGTAATAAGCGTCACAGACTTGGCCAGGAGTTTAGCTCTTCTACAAAACAGTCAATCATATAACCCCCCTATACGCATAGATTGATTTTATTTTTTACATGTAAACTATAGGGAGATGACGAAATTCTTTGACAACAACACCTTTGACTTGATCGTGACAACCGACTTGTTTTTGAAAAGCTTGACTTGACGAGCAGTACCTTGCTCGATAGATGCAATCTCGCTAGTCTCGCCTGTGTATCCAGCAATTACAATTTTTTCAATCCACAGACCGTCCAAATACGCAGAGCTGCCATTGTTAGTGTTGGTGGCCAGGAATTTCTTAGTAGTGCTGTCAAATGTAAACTCGATATCCAAGAATTCGCCGTTCTGGTACTCGTACGACTCACCGTCATCAACGTATAATGAACCCTTTGCGGAGCCATCCTTGTCTAAGTTTACGACAAGTGTGAATGGATCAAACTTCATCAAAGTAGCTGATCTTCTCTCACGGTCGCGGCGGGCGTGGATATGACCACCTCTAGCCAACATGGGAATTGTATCTAAAGGAGCCTCGAATCTGTGGTTGCCAATTCCTTGGAATTTCTTTGAAGCATCAAAATAGTCGTAGTATACTTCATCATCTGGAAGATAAATCTCAGTATGAGTTGCACCTTCGTCGGTAATAGGCTTTACCAAGATACCAGAATCACCCACAAAAAACTCATCGTCGATTTCAAAAGCAGCTTCATTGCTGGGTGCAATATAATAAAGAGGTTTCAAAACAGGGCTTCCGTCAACACTAGCTTTTTGGAAAGCAGTGTAAAAAGTGGGGAGCAGCTTGTAACGAAGTTTGATGGCATCAGCAATCACAGGAGTGTACTCACCACCAGGAATCCAAGGTTCTCTTCTCTTAGAGTCAATATGAGCATGAGCACGGAAAAAGGGGTAGAACGCACCGGCCTGGTACCATCTAGTCAACAATTCATTGGTAGGGTTTTCAAAGAATCCACCAACATCAGCACCTGCAAATGGCATACCAGCAACACCAGAAGTCAAAATCATGGGAGTAGCAACCTTGAGGTACTCCCATCTAGCCATGTTGTCACCAGTCCACATTGGTCCCACACGCTGAGAGCCTGCAAAGTATGATCTAGTGAGTACAAAAGGTCTCTGTGTGTTCTTGTACCGCAGCTTCATAGCGTCCACAGTTGCGTTATGGAATGTCATTCCATACACGTTGTGTACCTCACGGTGTTCCCAGCCGCCATGGTGAATGGTATCCTTGTGAGCAGAAGTTTCAGGTCCACTGAAAACAGATGGTTCGTTCATATCATTCCAGATATGCAAGTTGGTAGCAGCCCCAGCAAGCTCGGATCCAGATGCATACAACTTGTACCAAAACTCTCTAGCCTTAGGGGACAAGGTATCAATCCATAGTGACTCGCCTGGCCAACAGTGTCCATGGTAAGGGATACCGTCACCATTTTCAATAGCCCAGTTGTTTTTCTCCAACTCGCTGACAACCTTATAGTTCTTGGTGACCTTGATATGAGGATCAATAATAGCCACAAGTTTTCTCTTAGTTTCATCCAACTCACTCATCATCTCAACAGGATCAGGGAAGTTTTGCTTGTTCCATGTAAAGTATTTCTTTTCATCAGTGTACTCAATATCAAGCCAAATAACATCGTAAGGAATATCATGCTTGTCAAAGTTTGCGTTAACCTCCAACACATCTTCCTGACTGTTATAATTCCATCGACACTGATGATGGCCAATTGCAAAACTTTGTGGCAGACTTCCAAATCCAGTGATTTCTCCATAGAGTTTGTTAATCTCCGCAGGGCTATCACCGAGCATTACAAAGACATCCAATAAACCAGCCTCAGAAATCCAATGTGTCTGAGTTGATTGCTGCAAATTAAGAACCTTGTCGTTTTGGCTCTTGGTCTTGATAATATCGACGTAGGTATCAGCAGCGTTCATCCAAAACACACCGGCAGACCCACTAGGCTTATGTGCTTGCATGAAAGGAATGGAACCGTACATGGCCATGGGACTATCGGTTTCATACTCGAAAATATCGACGTTGTAAAGACGGTATGGCTGTTCATGGTTTCCGGGGCCACCTCTGGTTTCACGAAGAGAAAGCTTGTCAGCATGCTCTGGGATTCCGTAAACGTGCTTGTAATCGATGAATGTAATATCCAAGGCAATAGCCTCAGGCCCCTTACTCTTTTTATCTGTCTTTGAATCAAAACTGTCTTCCCAGAGCCCTTCTTCAAGCTCCAAAGGTCCGATCTGAGGATCCTTAGCATCACCTTCAGGTTTGGGTCTCCAGTGTTCGTAGTTCAAAAGACCTCGCTCATTGAGCACTACCTTGGCTTGTCCGTTGCGGTAAAACTTGACTTCAAAGGGATTGGAAACAAACACGACTTTGTTACCAGTTCCATACTCAATTGAAATTTCAGAGTCAGTCTGGGTGATTTCAAGATTGCTGTCCTGCGCATTCTTAAGAGGTCCAGACAGAGCCCATTCGTCCAAAGTATTGTATCTGCGCTTTTGCAATTTAGCATTTCCGTAAACCTCAATATTGCCATCAGCTCTGATTTTTTCGTCTACTGTGAGTCGCACACTGCCGGATTCCAAGAAAGAAATAGTAAGGGGAAGTTCAACCTTATTCCCCACTGGAACAGTCTTGAGAATAGTTGCTGTTAGAGATCCATCCTTCAATACAGAGACTGAAGATAGATCAAGTTCATAAGGAGCTTGCCATGGCTGGCTTCCCAAGGCCGAGACTTGGTCTGCATAGTGTCGATTGCGGTGACAGAATGGATTCTCCTCGCATTTTCTGAACAAGTAGCTCTTTACAGCAGTTGCTTCATTGGAAAAAAAGACAATGGCAACTAGCAGGTACAAAGCTACTAAGAGCCCTCTGTGATGTATCATGATAATATAATCTGTCGAATTATAAAAAGTGCTCGGTCATGCCAATAAACCAAATAGCCTTGAATAAAACGTAAAAATGAACAACTGGCACAATAAAATATACGCTTTCATACTTTTTTATTTTGCAAACTCCCAAATCCTGAAATTCCTTTCTCTCCCCTGGAACAAGACCAAATCCAAAATTTAAGAAAAATAATGGGTTACTTCAGTGGATATTACCCCGTCAAGGGAAGACTCGTCTTTGTCACTGGTGGCTCACAGGGTCTTGGAGCTTCATTAGCCAAAATGCTGGTTAAGGATGGAGCCAATGTCGTTATCGTAGCTCGTACCGTTTCAAAATTGAAGAGTACGGTTTCCGAGTTGGAGGAATTCCGAGTTTCAGATGAGCAGACAATCAGATCCGTATCGGCTGACCTTGGTTCACCAGAGGACTGTGCCCGCGTTTTTACGGAAATCAATGAAGTCCCTGATATTGTCATGTGCGTTGCTGGTATCTCCCGCCCTGCTTTGTTCCTGGACACTACTACCGATGTTTTTGAAGACAGTATGAACTCGATTTATAAGTCAGCTCTGTACTTTTCACAGGCTGCTCTCAGAGCTATTTCCAAAGCACCGTTGGCCGATAAGTCTACTCCCAGACACATTACCTACTTTTCTTCTGCTGTCGCCTTTTTCTCTTTCATTGGATACTCATCATATGCTCCCATGAAGGCTGCTGTGCGGTCTTTGGCAGACGTTGTCCGTCAAGAGGGAATTCCTTATAATACCAGAGTGGAATGTGTATTTCCAGGAAATATTCAGACTGAAGGATTTGAAATTGAAGAGGCTACCAAGCCCGAGATTACCAAAATTATTGAAGGTGCTTCAGATATCATGGATGCCGACGATTGTGCGGCTTTGATTATGAAGCGATTGGATTCTGGACACCAAATGGTTCATACTGACTTTGTCGGCTGGCTCTTGAACGGTATTGCTATGGGTACGAGTCCTCGAACCTGGCCAATATTGATGACTCTTGTTTCACTTATTCTTGTTTTCTACGTGCCTATCTGGCAAGCCATGGTGAACCGCGATATTAAAAAATACTTTGCAAAGCAAAAACTTCTCAAAGACTCTTACGAAAATAAATAGGCAAGTTCACTGATGAAAAAGTGAACTATTGCTTTAAATATCTTTCCACCCCGAAAGAATGGCGATTTTGAATATCTTGCCCATTAATTCTAACATTCATTTTGCTTCCTGATAATAAAACTAACTCTCATATTTAGACCGAAACATATATCTAAACCAGTAGACCAAATCAAAAAACAAGTAATTAGACAACTTGATGGTAACTATACGTAAACATGTCAAGCATACTAGTAACAGATTTGATGCTGGAGAAAACATGCCCTTGACTGAAGTCACTGAGCAAGAATTGATCATTATATCGCACATACAAGCGATCTAAGCGCAACGTTCTGCTTATATATCCGAAGCGGGGCTTCTAACAATGATGTTGTCAAAAGTAGTTCTGAGAGATACATCTAAGATTCTCGAAAGTCGTTCTAAAACTTTTCAATGCGAGCAAGTTAGTATGCTAGAGTATTGAAACTGAAACCTACGTGAAAAGCCCGAAAGGTGACAAGCTATTTAATATAGAATTTCAGAGCCTTTCATTGGATTATTTAATTCAGATGCGCTAACGAATACATTTCTGATTGATTTAGACCAGAAATCAAGTCAATGATACTTCTGAAGGTATCCCTCCAGCCGTTCCTCAGCAGACTTGATAAATTTGTGAGAAATCTACCAGCAAAATCAAGCAAGACCTTTCTGAGTCTCTTATAAGCACATTAAAATTTACAATAACCCAGTCATCTATTAAATATACATTGTACATGAATCTCAGAGATTCTCTTTTAGTGCTCTATGTATGCAGTTTTTTGGCGTTGAATTTTTTTCATCATTTTTTGATTTGACACTCCCGAAAATTTTCATTTTCTTCACACACCAGGCTTCAAAATGGCAAGCTCAATAGAATATTCGTCCATAGAGGCGATTTTGGCTGAGTCCAAAGGAATATCAATTTCTGAAGAAAATCTTCAAATTATCAGAAACTATCTGGTAGCTACCAAAGCTCCTCAGCTTTTGGAACAATCATTAGTGTAAGTTTTCAGTTGATTTTAATGATCCACGACTAACACAAACAATAAGACCTATTATACATCTTTTCAATCCTTTACTGAACTCTGCTTTGAATTCTGGTGGTCTTGGTGAATACAGAACCCTTTCTGCAGATACTTTAAGTGTCTGGGCCCAACGCGCTGTTCAATGTTGTTCAGCATCCAGCAAATGTGCTCCTCAAATTGGTGTAATCTTTACTGACGCTGATGCTGAAAAAATCTTTTCATTTGTTTGTGATTTTTGGACTGACTCCGGCGCTGCGCTTGGAAATGCATTAAAAGAGCTGTTTGTGAAACTGATTTCACTACTCACAAAAGTTCGCACACCCGACCAACTTGAGCAAGTCCTTCATGTCTGGACTAATAGAATTTTGAACTTTTCGAAAACCCAAAAGGTTGTGTATTTCACGTTAGAAATCTTGGTCAAGAATGTGGGAGGAAACTACGTCTTGCAACAATCTCCGGACTTTGCTTCTCAAGCTCTACTTTATATGGGATCCAATGCCTTAGCAAACCCTATTGGCAAAACTCTCTATTCTTTGTACGGATCTATTCTTGTTGAGATGGCTGGAACTACTAAGATCTCCAAACTCCCATCTGAAGTTGCAACCAAGTGGACTAATCTATGGGCACCTGCTACAAGATTGGCTTTGATCAACTCGAAAACTAGAGAAAATGTTCAAACATATTTCTTGCCTCAAATGTTCAAGAGACTACCCGCTTCACTAAAGATTTTTGTGGACCCTTTCATGAATGTCAAATCCGACACCCCAGAAGATGAAATTTCAGTGTTAGTAGGATGCCTTAAAATTGGACAGGAACTAAACCTTCTTGACTTAGCCCAGAAAGATAATAACGTCATTACACCCGAATTCCTTGAGAGCCTTTTTTACCACACCTCTCCTTCATTGAGAATTAGCGCCCTCTCCCTAGCTGTTACTTCTCCTCAGTTATCAAAGCCCATCGCTCAATATGTCTTAGAAATCATCAAACGCTCAATCGACAACTTTTTTGTAGAGTCTGACCCTGGCTTTAGAAATCAGTTTTATGGGTTTATGCGCCAACTGGTTTTCCGTATTAGGGGATCTTCTTATGCAATGACTCGCGAATCTCGAAAACTTAAAGAGAGAGACGACATCAAGTATGTTCAGCTGGATGAGCAGGTTGCTGCCATGAAAAGTTTTTGTGCTTGGTTTGTGGGCTACTTGGAGGACTGTATTCGTCCTGGTTCCCCCTACCAATATATGTTTACTGGTATTCTCCTGATTACTTTACTTGCACAGTCGGGACTGGACGAGAAAGTGAGCAGCAAATACCATGAAAAACAGCATATACCCTTTCCTTTCCATGTTTCCGTTTACAATAGTAAGCTTGTGAGATTGCTTGTCGATAACATCGCAAATAATTACGAAGATATTAGATCTGGCGCCGCAAAGATTTTAAAAATGGCTCCTTTACCTGTGCCACATGTCGAAAGTTACAGTGACATTGAAGAAATCTCAAGCAAAGTCTATGAAACTATTTCGGGTATGCGCGGTCGAGAGGGTGATGCTGGTGCTCGAGGGGCTGAACTAGTGTTCCACTTGTATAGCGCACTTCCTTCTGGAAACGGTGATACAATTTCCAAAAGCATGGAATTCTTTGAGCAACTTCTTAGTAACACAGAACAACACGTCAAGTACGCCAAAGATGATCTGGCTGTTGCTGTTAGAAAACACCCAATCCATGGCTACTACAGCGCACTTCGATTTATTATTGAAAACATCGATTTCAGCAAGTTCATCATTAATGATTCAGAGGTTCAAAGATGGCAAGGCTATGTCAAGCGACTTACTGATTCTATTTTTGATATCTGGCATGCTGTCGAAGCTATTTTATGCCATGATTCTCCTGAAGGAAATCTCCCTGAAGAATTTGAGTCTAACTTTCAGCCCAGTCTGGAAGCTCAATATGGTCCTGCTACACAGGTCATTCTGAGTTATTCTTGGAGAGCTGTCAAGGAATCTACATCTCTCCTCAACGCATTGCTGGACCAGATACCCAATAACCCCACCATTTTCCCCAACAGCCTAGTTATTGATTCCGGTGAGATCATCTTGACTCAGTTGGCGCAAGTTCATCACAGAGGCGCATTTTCTTCTGTTTATCCTACATTTATCTCATGCTGCAAGAGATGTAACCGTACCAAAGGACTCGAAGCGCAACCTGCCAAGTGGCTTTCCGATAATTTGGCTCTTATTAAAATCAAAGCTCAATATATTACTCGAAGATCTGGTGGACTCCCTTTCTTGATTACTGCCGTTCTTACAGCTGAAACAGATGTTAAGAAACCTCTACTCACTCAAACTTTCAACAACCTATACACTATTGCCAAATCACCGGCCGTGTCTAATGTAGAGGAGAAGCTCGATTTACCACAAGTCCACGCTTTCAACTGTATCAAAGCTCTTTTTATTGAAACCGAATTATCGGCTTCTTCAGCGTTTTTCGTTGACCAAGCTCTTGAACTCGCAATCACATCATTTTCACACCCAATCTGGGCTATTCGAAACTGCGCCGTCATGCTTTTTACTGCGTTACAAAATCGCCTTTTCGGTACTGCTAGAATCTCATCTTCAAAGCATATTTTCAGCACTGTACCTGCTAGATTATTTTTCAGCAAGTATAAAACTGTTCGGCAAGTCTTGCTTAACATTCTACAGCAACACGTTGAAAATCTCAAGTCTGGTGGCTCTGACTCCAGCCATGTCGAGACTGTTTTCCCCGTTTTGTCATTGTTGGCTAGATTGGAAGGCACAAATGGATATGAAGGGTTAATTGATTTTGAGCCTTTGATTTTGATTTGTTTGGGAAGTAAGATTTGGAAAACTCGTGAAATGGCTGCTAGAACGCTTCCTCCATTATTGAACGAGCAGGATATCTTTCAGTTCTCAACTGACCTCCTTAATTCCGCATCTCGAAAAGATCAAAATAGTCTTCACGGTGCTTGCCTTGCTGTGCTCAATATGGTGAACAGTGCTCAGGAGAAGTATGCTGAAAATAGAAGCTTGACCACCGAACAATTAGCTGCTATCCCTCTTAGCTTCGTCCAATTTCTTTTTACAAAGTTTGATGAGTTTGTTGTGGAAAATTCTTGCCCAGAAACTGCACAGGCTTACTTTAGAATTATCCAAACCATTTACGTGAACTTGATACAATCCAATGAACAAATTCCTGAGGAATTTGAGTCAGTATTCATCCCATACTGCTTTACCGAATGGTCTGGAAAAAAGAATGGTTTAAACGCTGTCGAGAGATGTTTACAAAGTGAACTTGCCAACACTGCTCTTATTTCCATGTTTGAGCAAAAGAGTTCTACCCAAGACCGTTTGGAATACATTAGCAGTTTAATTCTGGACCATCGATATGAAATTCAGCAAATTGTTATTTCCTTTTTGGATCAACATCTGACTTCTCTTTCTTCAACTGAAGCTACCAATATCTCTGCCGTGTGCTGGAAATTGTTTGCGATTGCTGATTGGGATCAAGTGAAGGGACCTGCTGCAAGACTTTTTAGCAAGATTCAATCTATTTCACCTTGTGTGGCTACTGAAGCAGAGACTTACTGGTCTACTTTATACACTGCTATTTGCCCCCAAGCTACTGAAGAAATTAATGAATCTTGTTTGGAGGCACTTGGTATTTTTACTGCCCAACTATTTATTTTGGGGTCATCTAATGGTACTACCGAAAAATGGCTGAAACTTCTTAGAGAGTACAGTCATGAGAATCAAGCCTTCCCTGCCCGCCAAGCTGCTCTTAACTCGCTTTTGCTATTCCTGAAGATTGTTAACGAAGATGATGGTAACAAGCACACATCTAATTATATTGATGCCTTGTTTCAGCTTTTCTTTTTCTTGTCGGATGATGACGAAGATATCAGAGAGGCTGCTTCTGACTACACTTCTCAATTGATGAGCCTTTCATTCTTGTCTACCTCTGTTCACTGTGAAAAAATTTTGCTGAGCCATATTTGCAAGGCCGCAACTGCTAATGCCAAGACTGAGTACCTACTGAACAAACTTTTTACTCAGTTTACTGAAAACAGTCTTGTCTCTTTGCAATTGAAGACTGCATTTACAGATGACGACTTGCTGTTTTCATTTGAAAAACAAAACTTGTTCCGCGATGAACTCAGAAACGTGGCTCAATATCATGATGCTATTACAAAGGTCTTGGAATCCTCAGATGCTCAAATCAAGACTAAATTTAATCAAGAGTTTTCCAGCTGGCTTAGTGATGCCCTTACTTCGGTATATGATACTCTTGTTTCTCAAAGCGAACATAGTGATGGTCTGTTAGGTTGGACCAAGGATCCTGAAATTTTCTTGTGTTTTTACAGGGCCAAGTTGGGTATCAACCTTGGACAAGAGTTGAAGCTGGTCAACTCGGATTCTCAGACTGTCATTGAGAAAATCAGTGCTCTTACTTCAGCTGCTGAGCTGCACGACATGTTACTATTGTAAATATATTAGAAAAAAGGATTTCATGTTTGTATTTTTTGTGTTTTATATTTGAATTCTACTTTACTCAGAGAATTATAATATATTTTTTTCGTCAACTCTTCATCACCAAGTAATATTTTATTTAAACCCATATCATATTCCGTACTTTAAAATTTAGGCAACAACAGATTCATGCTTGTTCAATGCTTGCGCTAATGCCTGATTTGATCTGAATGTTAAACCCTTGGTTTTCTCAATAACTTGCTGGTAAACACTAGTAACAGGGTGGTTCATAATAACCGTGTCGTTTGATTCATCAATCTTAGCATCCATCCTGGTATCTTTAATGAGATTGGCAATCCACTTTTCACCTTGCTCAGGTGAAAGATTGAGACGCGCTGAGAGCTCAGCAATGTCAATTCGCTGATGAATACGGCAGTAAAGCTCTGAAATAAGATGTCGTGCAGATTCCAGAAATTCTGAAGTGAGTCCATTGAGGAAGAAATCGTTTGAAAGGACAGCCTCAGTCTCAGAAAGTTTGTTCTGGGCCTCGACGAAATCAAAGTCAATGTAAAGCGCGCGGATGAAATCGGTAACGGGATCTTGATATTCGTAAAGCTCCTGACCGACAAGACGCACTAGATCTTTTAGGCGACGCTGAAAACTAGAAAGGTTGCGACCCTTTGTGTTGCTTGAGATAACTGCAGCTGCTAGATAGCGGATAATCCAAGGGCAAGAAGCCTGGATAGTGGAGATATAAGAGGGAGAGAAGAACAAGTCAATAATAGACTCCTTGTTGAAATCTTTGCTGAGGAAAAGAAAAAGAGACCAGTGAATGATCCAAGTACGGTTGTGCAGCTGAGTGAGAGGGTCAGCAAATGATCGCTGGTCAACAGTATCTCTAATCTTTTGCAGCTCCTCCATCACAGAGTCAATATTCTGGTTAAGGATTTCAATTGCAAATTTACCCCAAGTCGCAGAGAGAATCAATTGGTTGTCAGTAGAAAGAATTCGGAACTGATCAAGCATATCAGAAGCTGTTTGGTATTCACCGCAGCTGAACTTGAGTTGGCCGTAGTGGTATAAGCTGTTGATGTCTTCGACTGTGACATTATAGGACTCGAGCATGCGCAAGTTCTGAACCTTGTCCTGCTTCAAGTTGGACTGGACTTCGGGATTCTCAAGGACTTCGAAAAACTTGCCCAGACTGTTTTCAAGAGTTGCCATTTGCTCCAGTAACGCGTCTTTTCGGTCAGAAAACTCCTGGGGTACTTCTTTACCAGAATTGAGCTCAATCCACAGATTTTGAACATAATCCACCATATTTGTTCCCTTCAGCACGTCATATTTCAGCTGATTCAAGTTTTGTTCGTCGTAAAGCTCATTTGATGCTAAAAACTCAGCCATGTGAAAAATGAGATGGCGATCCAAGAAAGGCATCATAGTTTCAGTCAAATCATATTGTCTGGCAATATCGGCAGACTTGACGTCCTGTTGAGGACTTGGTGAGCTAGATTCTGGCATTGTGTGTTGTTTGTTAGTATCGATCAATGTTTAAAGGACACTGTATGGCTTTCTACCAGGCTTTGAAAAAAATTTCAGTGAGTTGGGAAGACCTTTTGCTAGGGCAAGGGTGTCATACAAAACTAGAAAAAGGTGGATGAAAAACTTGTAGATTGAACTGCATAGTCGATTCCAATTACAAGCTTCTGGAATTTAATATTAGAAAATTCAATTATTCTCGAGCCATAAAAACTAAAGAATTATACAAAAAAGAATGCCTCCTACCGGAGTTGAACCGGTGACCTTTGCATGCCCAACTTATATCATAAGAAAGCGTACGAGTGCAACGCTCTACCACTAAGCTAAAGAGGCATTTCATATGTTTATAAGAGTTCGGACTGGGAATGAGAACGACAGAGAGGCAGAGGAAGAATAGAAGGGGATTTATGAAAGATGGGTAAAGACGTTGATGCAGGCAGAGGCAGAGGCAGAGGCAAAGACAGAGGCGATGGCGATGGCGATGGCGATGGCGAGGGCGTAGGCACAGAGGGGTCAGAGATAACGGTGATACAGTAACTAGGATTTTGGGTAAAAAACTTGTTGATTATATCCAAGTAACGAACAAGAAAAATAAGGAAAATAGCTAACTATTTATATAAAGGAATGTCCAAGGTAAAGTCGCAAAGATAAATTGTTTGTCCAGATACAGAAGGTCGTTCTGAAGGTTTGAATAAAATTAGATGGCGTTATAATAAAAGAAATAAGTTTGACGCCGTGGAGAATTGACAAGTCGAAAATGTAAGAAATGAAAGATTGTGTTTGAAGCAGTTGGAAGAATAAGTTGAAATGAAGATGTTGTTGAGTTTGTGACACAGTCGCATTTGGAAGTGAAGGTTTAGGGTGGATTTCTTACAATGTTTGTTTTAGTCCAAGAAGAACCCCAAACAAACATCTGAGGATTTTTGCACTTTTAAATTGAGTTTGTGATACTTCATTTATAGTCTAAATACTCAATTGAGTTCAATTCACATAATAAATTAAAATTTTGTAGTGAAAAATCTGTTAAAAGTGTTGTTTTTGGTTAATTAAGTTAATTAAGCGTGCTAGTTTGTGATATATGCAGTTTAGAGACTTTCTTATATGTCCACGTGACTCGATTTGTATGGGAACCATTTGAGCGTAATCCTCGGAAGTATATTTTACACTTCAGTTGATCTCTCCATGCTTTTTGGTATACCCAATTTGAGCTTTATAGGGTGCTTATACTCATGTATTCACAAGCGTAATAATGATTGGTGACAAACTAAAATTGATTGTGAATATCTTAACTTGAATGACCTGTAATCTCTTTATTGAAACCCCACAGATATTTAAACTCATCAATCACCTCAAGGCATCTTGCACATGGATTTGATATCTTCCTATGTGCAAGATTTTTTTTGCTCGCTCAAAAAAGTCTATAAAGCAGAGCAGAAAGTATGTAAATGTATCAAAAATCTTTAACGAGGTGAATTCTAATAATTAGTCTGAGTACGAAAACGAGAAAAATGAGTTCTACAAGAATGCCGTCAAAGATTTGGAGTCTGGAGTTCTTGACAAGTACTTGCTTCCAGAATCATTGCAAGTGATTTGCGAGACTAGGCATGCCTTTTGTATGGACTTGGAAGCTACATGTGAAAATGGGCTTTTTGACCTAAGGACGCATGGAATTATTGAGATTGGTATTGTCTTATTAGACATAATGAATGGTGACATTATTGACAAATTTCATACTTATGTTCAACACACCCTGAAGAAACATAAAAGATTATCTGAATTCTGCAAGAGATTGACCCATATTACTCAATACCAGATATCTAATGTTTCTTCATTTGATAGAGCTCTTAGAATGATAGAAGAATGGGTCAACAAGCATAGGAACATCCTTCAACCCCCTCCATCTTCCTTGACATATCCATTGACAACTTCACTTGCTAAAGTTGAAGGAAAGATACCGGATTTCCCGCCATGGCCTGTACCTCGAAACTTTGTATGGGCTACACATAGACTCGCTGGCTTTGAATGGTTCCTCTGTGCCAAGTCTCGTGCCTTCAAAAAGACTCAATTGCCTCCATGCATGCTTGGTGGTTATATCAACGTGATGCAGCTTTATAATAAACATTATGGATATTGGTTGACTTTCACCGTTGGGATTTCCGATTCACGCCTATTGAACAGTATGTTGAAAATTATAGGGAAGAAGTTGGAAGGAAAATTAAATGTTGAGTAAGTCTTAACTTACAAATTAATGCTTTTGGTAGTGATATAACAAATAAAAGATTGAAATTAAAATAAATAAACGAAAAAACACAAATGAAAAAATAGCAATAAAAATAAAACATAAT
>JAKTYJ010000151.1:0-16251 GCA_030674515.1 Geotrichum armillariae | reverse complement strand
TAAGTTCGTCGTGGCACATTCCACAATTCCCAAACCTTTGTCTAACCTTTTGACTAGATCCCCCTGATGGGCTTCAAGAAGGAATCCAGTTTCACAATGATGCTCAAAAGCAAAAATCGCTTCCTCCCGTCATTCCATACCTCCCTGAAGACAATCTCAATCTCTCACAATCTACCATCCTTGATTCAGATTCTCTAAATGAAGGTTCACAATCCTTTGAAGATCAAGAGTATGAACGGTTATACAGAGAGTTTCAACGAAAGAACGAGCCAAACTACTCCTCACCCACATCTATTTTGGCACCTACAACTTCTTCTACTCACTTGACTCCAGCTTCCGCTGCTTTGCGCACCTCAGACTCCCTCCGAATCGTGTCCCACCAAAACAACTACGTTGGCAGTATAGACCCCACCAGGACTACCCCCACGGCTTCACGTTTCCCGCCCTATTCAACTACATCGCCCTCAGAAAGACCTTCTGTCTCCCCAAGAGCTCCCACCTTCCCAACTGAACAACAAGCCATTTATACCCCTAGCTATACTCACATCAGTAGTAGTATTTCACCTCGCTCTCCCCATAATTCCTCCGCAAGTTCTACTCTACGAAACAGCAGTAAACGGAATAGTGGTTATTCAAACCATTCTTCATATGTAGGCGAGGCCCGCTCCTCTTCGAATCTCTACGGAAGCCAAATCGACGAAGAAACGCCTGTTTCTAGTAGTTCCGGCTTACTTCCTGGCCCAAAAGCCCCAGTTCGTAATGAAGGCCGTGCCTCTCAATCCTCTCAAATGACCAACTCGACTACCTCCTCGCATTCTGCACTCAGAGCCTCGCATGACTCTGAACACCCTCCTGTGACCCCACAAGTAACTGATCAATTTCATGAAGGTCCACGCTCTTCCGTCTCAATGGCTTCTCTTACAGGATACCCTCAAACCTCCCGATTGCCTTTCAAACAACCCGCCCACAGCGCCTCTTTAGAAGCTCTTTCTGGCTCAAGAGTATCTGGAAGTTCCGTCGGTACTGACCTATCTTTGGGCAATTTATCCTTGTCAAGTCCTAGCACTACATCTCCTTCTGCAAAACGCAAAAGTGCTAGCAGCCGCGCACGATCAAAAACCATGAAAGGCGTTTTTTCCACCTTGGTCAATAGTATGAGAGGAAGCGAAACTAATCTTTCCACTACGAATAGTCAATCAGCCAGCAGACGGGTCAGCAATGATGCGCCAATAAAAATCTCTCAGCCATTTGAACTCGTCCACGTAACCCATGTGGGTGTTGATTTTGACACTGGTGAATTTACTGGTATGCCCCCAGAGTGGGTTAAACTATTACAAGAAAGCGGAATTTCTAAAATTGAAGCTGAAAAACATCCTCAAGCTGTGCGAGATGTCATGGCTTTTTATACTCAAGACCCTAATGATCAAGAAGCCGCCATTTGGCAAAAATTCGGTAATGCAAAAACTGACTCTCAAGAAGCACCAAGCATCACACCAAGTACTTCATCAACAAGCAACGACCACTTTACTGCTCGACCGGCCCCTCCAATTCCGGAATCTTCTCCTTCTTCTTCTTCCTCAACCAAGTCTCGGTCAAGCAGCTTTCGAGAAAGCTTGAAGCGAAAGGAATCGTCTAGCCGGCTTCGCGCTAGCGCTAGTGTGAAGGAACTCACTCAGTCTTTAAGAAAGCGGTCTGCTAGTGTCACTAAGGAAGCAAAATCTACTCCTGGACGCCAGTTGTTTCCTTCACGTCCTGCTCCAAGACCTCCTGGCCAGCCAATACCCGAGACTGACAAACCTGATAAACCTCCTACACCCACAACATCTTCTCATCCTACTTCACCTCCCCCGCGCCCTCCTCCTGCTCCTCCTTTAGGTGTCCTTTCGGTGCGTGCGTATACTGATAAGCGTGATGATACACGACTTCCAACCCCTGTTGGCTTGGATCCTGGGTACTACAATAGTCTACAACAACAACAGCTGAAAGCCCAGCATATGGATCCTCGCCAGCAACAGCTCAACTCCCCAACGTATCAAAACCAATTGATGTACCAGCAACAACAGCAGCAGCTCCTACAACAGCAACGAATGCAACAGCATCAGTTACTTCAGCAACATCAACAACAACAACAACAACAGCAACATCTTCAGCAACAACAACTACATTAGCAACAACAGCAGCAACAGATCCAACAACAACAGCAGATATTGCTTCAAGAAAGAGCTAAACACGAGCAGACAGCTCAAAAGCCGGCTGTTGGAGCTCCGGGCCAACCGGCTGGCAGAGACCCTGCTGTTACTGCACGTCGAAGAGAAGCTAAACGCAGAAAGGATATCGAGGTCATTAACAAGCTTAAAGACATTTGTACTGCTGGAGATCCCACTCAAATCTATCAAAATTTGTCCAAGATTGGCAAGGGTGCGTCTGGAGATGTCTACACTGCATATCAAGTTGGCACTAAAGACATTGTGGCAATCAAGCAAATGAATCTTGAACAGCAACCAAAGAAGGAATTGATTATTAATGAAATCCTGGTCATGAAGGAAAGCACGCACAGAAATATTGTCAACTTTATTGATTCCTATCTGCTCCGAGGTGACTTGTGGGTGGTTATGGAATACATGGAAGGAGGCAGTTTGACCGATGTCGTCACGTATAACATGATGTCTGAAGGACAGATTGGAGCTGTTTGTCGTGAAGTGTTGCAAGGTTTTGTTCATCTTCATTCTAAGGGAGTCATTCACAGAGATATCAAGTCTGATAATATTTTGCTGTCCTTGCAAGGTGACATTAAACTAACTGATTTTGGTTTCTGTGCACAAATCAACGAAAGCAATTCCAAACGCACTACAATGGTTGGAACTCCATACTGGATGGCCCCCGAAGTAGTAAGCCGCAAAGAATATGGACCCAAAATCGACATTTGGAGTCTGGGTATCATGGCTATTGAGATGATTGAAGGTGAACCGCCGTACCTGAACGAATCCCCTATCCGCGCACTCTATCTCATCATTACGAATGGTACACCTGAACTAAAAGACCCAGATGCATTAACCCCTGCATTTGATGATTTCTTGAAATGGTCGTTACGTGTCGACGTTGATCAAAGAGCTTCTGCTTCTGAGCTTTTGGACCATGTTTTCTTGAAAAAAGCAGATACTGTCCGTAGCTTGGCACCTTTGGTCAAGGCAGCTAGAATGGCGAAGCTTGCCGAAAAAGGGCAATAGTATATTTTTATTTAGAATTTTGTTTACTTTTTTTATTTTATTTGGGCTGATTTTAGATGAAAGAGAAGGTGTTTTTAGGTTTTTTTTGCAACTACCAGCATGATTTATATTCAAATGGAATCAAACGTGTAGCGTTGCACTCGCACTCTCGGAGGTTTCAAAGTAGCAAGCTACAAAGTCTCACACTTCAAAACCCGTTTTGTATAGAGTTTTTCCGAGACGTTGGCATTTGGATGAAAAAGGGTCTTTTCACACATGCCAAAAATCTCACTATCAGCACACAAAAACGAATATGATTTCGAGATAATAGAGAAAACGTTCTTGTACTAAACTACTGACCAGGGAAATGACAACTTAATAAAAACCCTTCTTCTTCCTACTTTTTTTTTATTTCTTCTTCTTATCTAACATTTCCACTCAAAATGAATCCTCCTATTGCGGCAGTATATGGATCACACAAGGAAGTGCTAGGGAAAAACGACATCAGTTTAGTTGAAGACGACTATGATGAAGAAGACGAAGATGAATGCTCAGAGTCACCTTTAAAGGTTGAAGATACATTTGATTCCCTTGAGTTTGAACGTCTCAACTTGGAAAATGAAAACAATTATCAGTCTGTTGAATCGCTTTCGCTTTCACAAAACTCAGCAACATTGCTTCCTGATAGACTGGCCAGAGCCATTTCAGCTGTTTCAAATGGGTCAACCGTATCCCTTCGGCTAGGTACCCTTGTCGCCTCTACTGTATTGGACTCAGCTCGTGTTGGAGTACTGACGTCTTTAGGTTTTACAAGACGTGCAATGGAAGGCATCTTATGTCGTGCTGAAGAGGATTCAGGCAAACGTGCAAAAGATTGGACTGCTCCTGGTATCACGGTCGTTAATCGCGTCGCAACCGCTACTCAATTAGTGACTTCGGTTTCGTTTCATTTTGCTGCAACTACACTCCAAACCACCAGCGGATTTGCACAAGACTCGGTTCATTTAATTGATGCTGTATTTGGATCTACAGAGTCATCACGCGCAATCGCAGCCATTATCAAACTTATAAGACGCGAACTTGGCGAAGGGACAGGGGTATACTCATTGTTAACAGGGTTGACCTGTTTCTCGATCTTACAATCAAAAGGCTGGCATCGCACAATTCAAAAAATAGAAATGCACAAAGTGTGGGATTGCGTCGTTTTGGAAACTGGAGAAACCTTATTACAATCACAATTCCCACCTCACGTCGGACCCTCTGACATCATTACCGAGAAAGATGAAGATGCTATTGTTGCTGCATGCCCTCCCTCTTCAGAGTATCGAGTCGCTGTCACCGAAGTCGTGATCAAAACCGTGGCGGTTGAAGTATCAGGTCGCATGAAAGAAATTCCCAAATTCAAAATTCCAAACGGAGCTTCTATTGTGCATGAAGAAGCCGTTCATATTGGACCTAGCAAAACCAAGTACAACCTTACTTTTCAAAAGTCTGCTCGCACTCACAATGAACGTAAAGGATTGATTTCCAACAAAGGTAAAAGTAGACCAGAGCCTGCTAGAGGACTTCATACGCCTTCTACACCTTCACAGTACCCTGCGTTGGAAACAATTCTATCTGACGCTGATGAACCCGAAGCCTCTAAAGCCAAATCTGGAGCGCATTTATCTCGTTCGTTTTCTGATAGCTCACTTTCTTCTTTTGGAAAAATAGACCGAGCCTTGAAACATAGCGAGAGTCTTTTGGATGCTGAAAGCCCTCCTAAAAGGGTTCCTGGAAAATCGGCAACCGCCACACCTACTTTTAGTCGTCAGACATCTCTCATCAACGTTAATTTTCCTAGATCCAAGTCTGTGTCTTCTTTGATTCCTCCATCCCCTGGCGACGAAGAATCCTACTTGCCTCTTCATATTCCTAAACCAGCGCATGGACATCACAAACGAACCTCTTCTGTTTACACAGTCCAATCAGATGCCACTGAAGCTGCTTTCCGGTATGATTCGTATTGCGCGAGCAACCGTGAACAGCACTTGAAGTTTCCGCCTGGTCATATTACAAAGAACATGGCCAAGTATATGAGGTTTGCAACTGCTTCCTATGGACAGTCATTCATGCATGTTTTAGGTATTGGCAAGATTGCGTATCACCATTTTCCGACAAAAAATACCGACCATCATTACGAACACTACGCGTTTGCACATCATACTAAATTGGCGTTGGAAGATATTTTATTGTCGAGCTACTCTGATAGTGCAGTTGATAACAAATCTGGAATCCCGCTTGTCCATTTTGTATCGCTCGATCACGAGGCTAAGGCAGTAGTTCTGACAATTCGAGGTACACTTGGTCTAGAAGATATTCTGACAGACCTGACTTGCGATTATGAATCCATGGAATGGCAAAACAGATCTTGGAAAGCGCATGGTGGAATGCTAAAGTGTGCGCAAATTTTGAAACGCAAATCCAGCCGTGTTCTGCAAACTATTCGAACCGCGTTAGAAAAATTTGGTCCTGAATACGGGTTAGTTATTTGTGGACACTCATTGGGCGGTGGAGTTGGTGCACTTTTCGGGATCTTGTTAAGCGATATCAATCGTGAAGGTATCTTTGAAACGTCCCGGGACTCATTACTTCCACCCGGTCGACGGATCCATTGTTTTGCATACGGTCCACCTGCTTCCATGTCTGGAACCCTTCGCAGGGTGACCCGCAGTTTAATCACAACAGTCGTGTATGGCCTTGACATGGTTCCTTGTTTATCACTCGGCCTTTTACGCGATTTCCAAGCCGTCGCTATTGCGTTCAGTAACGACCACCAAGGCGTGGTGCACGAAATCAAACGTCGATTCCTTTCTCAACTCTCATCCCGTCACAATCCACTTAGTGTAAACGACGCCAATGATGATTTTCTCTGGTCCATTTTGAAAACCCTTCGCGCCGTAATGCAAAGTGAAAAGTTAATGCCACCTGGTGAGGTTTATTCTATTTCAACATCTAATGTCTTTCAAAAACACGATGGAAAAACTAAACGTGCAACTAGGGTTGTTGGAAAAATAGTGGTGGATGTTGAGAAAAGATTTAGTGAGCCAGTGTTTGGGCGTGGGATTTTTCATCATTCCCCGGTTTACTATGAGCAAGCTTTAAGCACACTTGAAATGGGCGTGTGTAATGAGCCTGTTTGTTAAGGACAACGAGAAATGGACGCAAATTTATAATTTATAAACTACAATTGAAATAAAAGAAGTTGGATAATGATTCTAATAAATAAATGACCATGGAGTCGAGGTTGGATACTTTATGCTATTATATCAAAGTTACAAATCCGGCAATGATCACAAGAGTCCACCGCTCAAAATTTATCATAAAGGCAGACCCAAAATTACTTGAAGCGCTTGATAAATACACACTGGAGAATTTTTAGACATCACTCTCATAATAAAAGTACTCCTGCCTATTATAACTTGTCGTTATGCGGGTCCACAAGGTAAAAAAACTAGAATCTTATCATGCAATGCTTTTCTTCCATATTCTTTGATAAGAACGGGACAATTGATATACATAGTGTTAAATTCAATCTTCCACGACTTTAGAGGTAAAGTATTGGTTCAACGCGTCTTTTTAAGGAAAGCCTTATCAATCAAAGCTACTCTGCATCTTGTGAAGTGATTCTTTATTAGCTACTCAAAATGAGAGGTTTTCAAAGTCGTAGAAATAGATGACATTACACAAGATATCCTCTTTAATGCTTTTTTGAGAGTATCAATTTCCTGCGTAATGGTCGCTATGGTATGGCGACAACTCGGTAAAGTTCTGCAATAAAAATTTGTTGAAAATGATCCCCGAAGAAGGGATTGTCTTGAATCAAGACGTTAAGGTTGGATAGACAGATAGATAAGTATTAGAGAATAAGCCTAGAATGATACTGCTTGCTTCAATAGTTATCTCTACTCTGAGTGTATTGTTTTGATACTTGCCTGAATGGTTAAGGGGAGAATTGACTTAAACAAGCCTGTCAGCGCAATTACACCAAACAAAACAACTCTGGAATTGGTCGCAAACAGAGATATATGTAGAATGGCACCAGATTCTGAAAGAATTGTTTTGTGAAGAGAGATATAGGCGTCTTATGAAAAAGTCAGAGAATATACACAGTAAAACGTTTAAATATCTTACAAATATCAACAATTTAATACTCAAGTTGTAAGTTTAATTACAAAGATCACAAGCTAAAAATTCATAGTACTCACCACTAAACTTGTATAAAACATTCATAAATAGAAAATCGTATATCTTTTCAATCCAACTCGGCAACAGGAATCCCATTAGTTACTTTAGCATCAATGTTCAGCTTAGGCATTGCCAGACGTGTCTTAAAATATCTGAAGTGCTTCTTTCTTGTTTATGATGAGAAAGTCCTTGTTGATATACCAGTCACCAACTTGAACTCCATTTCTTGCAGCCATATTTGGATCCTCGATCTTTTGAATATTGTAAACTGATTCATTTTTGACACTGAAACAGCGTCATTGTACTCATAAGGATCTTCTTTTAAGTAGAGAGCCGTAATAAGCTCGTCGTAGCCTTCACTTTAAATTTGAAAGTGAATATGAGATGGTCTATATGGATTTTGGTTCAGCACTTTAAGCATCCGCCCTACAAGGCCGTCGTGTGGAATTGAATAAGGTACAGGTCAGATTACCTTGACAGTATAATGGCCATTGGCGTCGGTACGAACAATTCCTCAGCAATCGTGACCATCTCGATCTGAATACTCTGTATCGTATAGACCATTTGAATCTATTTTCCAAATATTAATGGTTGCGCCGTCGATGAGACAACCTTGAGTGTCTCCTAGTGTACCAAAGATTGCGCATTTCTCCCCTTTTCCTTTAGAGCAAATAGATTCACTATGTCCAACTTCGAGGGCAGCATCAGTATGGAGAGGTCCTAACAGAGTTCCAATGGATGCATTCCTAGGTTTTGGATGGCTAATGGCATTGACCAAAACCAAGAGCCCAAGTTTATCAGATAGCAAAACAAACTCTTGACGAATGTCTGAACATATTTGGCCCACTTTGGTCAAGAACTGAATACCGTGCATCCACTCGTCAGTGGTGAGTCTGGTTTCACGAGCAAAGTCATGAAGATGCTGAACGAGGTGATCTAAAATATACTGAAGACTAAGATCTCCAGATTGATAATTGACGGTTTTGATATCTTCAGTAATGTTTTCTTCGGTCATATCAATGACTTTACTGGGCGCAGAGTTGACTGGCATTGTTTCGGACTTCAATGGAAAGAATAGTTGGTATTAAGAATTAAAGAATAAAATGAAATAAACAGGAATTAAAGATAATTTATATATTAGAATCTAATTCCAAGACCTGGAGAAGAAAACTTGGGCATGAAAGTGAAAAGTATGGAGTTGATTAAATTCTTATCCGAAAGCTTATAAAGCCGATAAATCTTCGGTCAAAGGTTCATCCAAAAAAGTTCAAAAATTCATTTTGACTAAAGCTAAAAAATCGGCCAAATTGCTTTGCTTAGGATATGGATAGGTGTGACTTACTTTGCTAGAGAAGTTCTAGCATAGGCCAAAACTTAAGCCCAAACTTTTTTCTGCAAAAACCTCCCAACACACCAAGTTCACAAACCCTCCATATTCTTTTTCTCTACTTGGAAAGAAGGCATGATTCAATTACAACGACCGACAGTGCTGCTATGGTCCTCTTCAAGATTAACAGCAGCTAGAAATCATTTTACACTACGCTGCAACAACCGTGGATTTCATGGATCTAAATCCCAAAGCTTCGAGTTGACAGCACTTACACTTGAACCACTTCATCATGCGGTCCAATATGTTCAAGCCACCTCTGGAATCTCCTGGCACTGGATTATCCCACTAACAACAGTGACACTGAGAACTGCAGTTACACTGCCAATAGCTATCATGAATAGACGGAGAAATCAGAAACAAGCAGAACTACAACCGCTCTTGGGAGCTATGACACCGATCATTAGGGCCCGCCTAGCCCAGTCCGATGCAGCAAGGGAGGGTGTGCTCACCTACGAACAAATTCAAGTTTTGTCAATGAAAGAACGACGAAAAAGGCGTATTGAACTGTTTAAACGACACAAATGCCAGGCATGGAAATCACTAGTATTGCTACCCTCGGTGCAAATGCCGCTTTGGATTTCAATGAGTATGGTGTTCCGTGCAATGTGCGGGTGGTCGGTTGTGTCTGCGATTCCAATAGAACCAGCGTTTAAAACAGAAGCTTGGTTATGGTTTCCGGACCTTATTACGAGTGATCCCTATGCCGTTTTGCCGTTGGTGATTGGATGCATGAGTTTAGCAAACGTTGAATGGAATACAATCAACATGATGAACGCACAGCAGAGAAGGGGTGTGCAGGCAAACGGGCCTTCAGGTCCTAGTGTACCAAAAATTGTGTCCAATCTTTCCAGAGTAGGTGTTTTGTTCTTCATGACGGCATCGTTTCAAGCTCCAGCGGCTGTTTGCTTGTACTGGGCGTCTTCTAGTGCTTTCTCGCTACTCCAAAACGTGGCTTTTGATCACTTCCTCCCGTTAAATGTAACGCCAAAGACATCTACAGCAACAGCCCTCCCTTCTCCTAATATCACGGAAACCCGTGTCGTCATCTAGTCCCCAGCTTCAATTGTACATAATTCGAGTCAAAAAAATTTCTTTGAATATAGTTACTTCATGCTCTCTAACATTTACAAGTGCTCGCGAATCCAGCTCGTAGCTAAACTAAATACCTTCTCTGGTCTATCTCCAACTACGCTCTTTGCATAATCACCCGGCACAGCGAACCCATGAGGCAAAGGAGGCACCACATTATTACTAGCCATCCTTTCAGCGTCATTATCATAGATTGTAGTAGTAACCTCAACACGGCCCTGCACATGTGCATTACGGCGTTTGCTCGAATCCAGCACTCGCAAACCCTTATGAATCAATGGTTCTGGAAGCAGCTCATCATCTTTACTGTAAATTAAATGAGTTGGTTTAGCAACGTTCAAGAAATCCTTTGGATCAAGCAAAGATGGGTTAATAACGACTCCACACATGATGTTCTCATACTCATCGCTGTATCCGCTCTCGGCTTCTCTCAACGCGTCGTCGCTGGCTGTCCAAGAAGTAGGATCATACCCAGCAGGAAGCTCAGGTGGTGCTTGTGATAACAAGTGTAACACGTACTTGGCACCAAAAGAGTACCCTATAACAGCTACTTTGCTGGGTCGGTACACTGCCAAAAGTTCGCTAACTGTATCTTGTAAAAGAGGCAACGTGTGCGAGAATGTATGACGAGCAGACCACATATCCTCCAAGAACCCCTTGACTGTAGAGACAGCAAAAGTCTTTACTTGAGCCAAAAAAGAAAGAGCTGTTGGTTGAGCTACTGGTGCTTCGGCTGCTGCTGACCCTACATTGGATTCAGTAGGATCCAGAATAGCACCTCCGGTTGTGACAGGATCACCTTCAAACAAGTCTGGTACTGCAACTGTGCACTTTAAAGCCTCTGCAAAGCGATCTGCCAAATACAAGTTATTGGTTGAGGAAAGGCCAAGAGAATTGGTCAATAAAATAATTATAGTTCGTTTGTCACTATCGGCGATACCTCCATTCGTCATGTAAACCTCAGTCATGGTTCCTGAAAGACGGAAAGTCTTGCCTACAGGGGGGTTGATTGGCAAAGGTTTATTTGATCACGCCTGTGAGAGTGCGAGCCAACAAAATGTCTTCTTCATTATAGATTGTAATTGCAATTAGAATTTCAGTCTCACGGGCCTGGCGATAACATTTTTGTCTTAGAGTAAAGCGCGAGGACCCAAATTCATTGGGATCACAGGTAGCGGCTGAGTATCGCATATGCGTAAACTCTCGTTCTTTGACCGTCTCAGGATCAAAGGCGCCAATGAACTGCGCTGGAACAGGACAGTCAAGAACCAAATTACCCTTATACAACTGGACATTTTTAGTATTAGCAGCTCTTCGTGGTTGAATCATTGGAGGCGGAATGGGAGCACCCATTCCCATAGCAGGGACTGCGCCCATTGATGGTACCTGATGACCCATTCCCGAATGAGGTGGGGCTAACATAGGTGTAGCACCTGCGGGCAGGATATTCAAATCTTCAGGTTGATAGATGAGCGGCACGTGGTCATTAACATCCTCAGTGGAATCTGAATATTGAGTTTCTGTATCATCGTCATACGTGTTTAACACGTATGAGTCGCCTGCAATTGGGAACGGCTGGAAATTGTCCACATCTTCAAGCCCATAGTTTTGGCTATCATTATGGTATCCTTGATAAAAATTGGAAGGTCCATAGTGATGGTGTATGGTCGGCTCAGGCATTTGCTGCTGATGACCGTTTCCACCATTTGAAAGCCGATGATCTTGATCAAAAGTCGTGAGCAAATGGGAATTGGGTTCTTCTGGGAAATTGGCGTACATGTCTGAATTGTCAACTTGGTGAGAGGGTCTAGGCGGCTCATTCATTCTAGAAGGATCATGATTTGCACCTAATAATCCAGGTGGATCGTAGTAATTATCGTCATCATCCGAAAACCCTGTATTATTATACTGCATATTAGGGGCATGCTGGACATTCTGGACATTCTGGGTTTGAGGCTGTTGGGCATACGGCGAGTAGGGTTGAAAGGGAGGATCTGGAGTTTGTGACACATGCGGTAGTTGACCTTGCTGTCCATGGGCTTGTTGATTTTGAGACTGTTGGTGCTGGAAAAGATCATACTGCGATCTATTCAGCGCGTTTGGGTCAGGATCAGGTTGAGGATTATAGCCTTTACTGTTAGAGTTGTTTAGTAAAAGTTATTGAGCAATCTTACCATAGCTATAGGCGTTACTTGGGTTGTTTGGATCCATTGAAATGATCAAATAATACCAGTATAGTAAATTGAGAGTATCAAAGAAGAAGAAACAAGTTTTATAAAAGAATAAAACGATTGTAATTCGTTAAATTGCAAAAATATGTCAAATGAACTTCTGCCTCTAATAGTAAAAAAAGGCGTAGTGATAATGAATGAGATTTCACAGCAGAACAGAAAATTTACCAATATTGAGCTGAAATCTAATTAAATATACCTTGAGAAAAAAAATAAAAAGAATAAAAAGAATAAGAAGAAGAAAGAATCTTAAATTTTGGTGAAAATATATAAGCAGCTGATTGTATTAACCTGTTTAATACTGGACGAGGCTGTTGTAATTACCCCAACCCTGAATTTAACATCCATATATCGCATTTAATGGCAGTAAAGAATACCAACAGCCAAAGTCAAGATGCTGAGCTTTAGAAGAGGCTCTGCGGTAATTAAAGGCATGAAAATTGAGTTTCAATCAAGTCTTTTTTACAATTAAGGTCCTTCAGGACAGAACTTTACAAAAGTTTGAATGGCTATAATTAGCAATTTCTGCAATATATGGAGAGGCAGTGTTTGACATCCTCGAGTCAGATATCTGCTACGCCGAGAAGTTTGCTGATTGATGAGATGTTTTGCACTGTAAATGTCATTTTCATGGTACTCAAAACTACTTGTTTTCGGGTACAAAAGTCAGAGACACACTGTTTACGCAATGACGCTCATCAGTTGGAGTCTTGAATCCTTCACCTTTGAAAACATGCCCCAAATGTCCACCACAATTAGCACATACCATTTCTGTTCTCAAATATCCAGTTGATCTGTCTTCATGAAGTTTAATGGCATTTGGAATAGCTTCGTAGAATGCAGGCCATCCGCAACCACTATCGAACTTTGTTTTGGAAGTATACAAGGGAGCTTCACAGGCAACGCAGTTGTAGACACCAGCATCAAAGGCGTGGTTGAACTCGCCGGTTTCAGGTCTCTCGGTCCCCTTTTCGCGGACTACGCGGAATTGCTCAGGAGAAAGCTGGGCACGCCACTCTTGGTCGGTCTTTTGGACGGGATATTTGTCAATTGGAGCCATTTTTTTTGGAGGTTTGTTTTTGCTGGAAAAGAAAAACAGTCTGGTTGAAGCGTAAGGAAGGATTTGAATAGAATTTGAAAGAAAAAGTCGTTTGCTTGGTCTGGAAACTATTCGAAGCATTGAATTCTGGAGAAAAAGTGGAATTTATATTGGCCAATTTGGCTTCGACGCTGGGAGCAAGAAATGCAATTTCGTAGGCAAAGCCTTTAATGGTGTTACCTGCAAGGGAACCAATTTGGGATCAATTTTGGGAGGATAAAATTTCATTTTTTTCACCTTCAACTTTTCAGTACGTTAGAGATTCAATAATGGCACCTGAAAAGAAAGCATCGCCTGGTACAGGCAAGAAGCCAGCTTCGTCAGTGGCAAAGCCTGATGTCAAGAAAAAGTCTCTTGAAGTATTTAAACAAGCTCTCAAGAATAAGAAATCAATCAGCAACAAAAAGCAAAAGAAATCACCCAAGCCAGCTATCCCAGCAGTACCTCAAAAGACAGTCAAAAGATCCCTCGCTGAGGTCGAAGCCTTACAATGGAAAGAAATCGAAGTAGATTCGCGTGTTGGCGATTTGGAAGGATTTTTTGGATTGGAAGAACTAGACGGAGTCACTGTGAGCAGAACAGCGGAGGGAAAACTGGAGTTTCTGCAAAAGGAAGAAAAGCCATCAGCAACAGAAGCAGAGAAACCTAAGGATAAGGACAATGGCAAAATGGATGTGGAAGACATTACAGAGGAAGTGGGCAAGCACAAGAAGGAACTGTCCAAGAAAGAGAAAAGAGAATTAAAGAAAAAGCTCGGTAAAACTACCAAGGAAGCTCAGAAACCACTCACTGATGAGCTCGTGGATGAAAAAGATGATCTTGAGTTCAACCCATTTGCAGCTCTTGAAGCCCTGCCTGAGGTAGATACCAGTACCCTGGAATGGGACGGCTTGGAGAATACAGTGCTTTCGCAACCAATCCAACAGGGTCTCGCATCACTTGGGTTTTTGAAACCAACTGAAATCCAGAAACAAGCTATTCCTGAAATCATTGCCGAACACGATATTGTTGGTAAAGCCGCAACCGGTTCAGGTAAAACCCTGGCATACGGAATCCCCATCTTGGAAAGACACTTGCGTATGAGCGCAGAACTGGCTGCTCAAAGCAAAGACAAGAACGAGTCTGGCGCAAAAGCCTGGCCTACTGGACTTATTTTTGCGCCTACAAGAGAACTTGCACATCAAATCGTGAAACATATCGCGGAGATTGCAAAGTACTGCCCAATCTTAGGGTCTGGTATTGTCCCGCTCACAGGTGGTCTTGCTATTCAGAAACAAAAGAGATTGATCCTACATAAACCTGCTATTATTGTAGCTACGCCTGGTCGTTTCTTGGAGTTGCTCGAGGGAGACAAGAATACCCTTGAAATGTTCAAGAAAGCCGAAATCATGGTTCTTGATGAAGCAGATCGTATGCTGCAAGATGGCCATTTTAAGGAAATGGAACAAATCTTGGATCTTCTCGGACGAGGTAAAGAGTCGCAACGCCAAACACTGGTCTTCTCCGCCACATTCCAAAAAGATTTCATGAATAAACTGGCTACCAAGAAATCAAACAAGTACGAGTCCTTCAACTCCGGTATTGGAAGACTCAGTAGTAACGATGAAGCACTTGTGGCATTACAGAAGAAACTACAGTTTAAAGATCCCAAGCCCGTGTTTGTCGACGCAAACCCAGCAGAGTCTGTTGCTTCCAAAGTTCACGAATGCATGATTGAATGTGGCAACATGGAGAAAGATCTCTACTTGTACTACTTTACTTTGATCTACCCCGGCCGCACTATTGTGTTTGTAAACAGTATCGATGCTGTTAAACGGTTAGCACCTTTACTTCAGTTGCTAGCAATGCCCGCTTTCGCAATTCACTCCAACATGGTTCAGAAACAGCGTATGAGATCATTAGAACGCTTCCGTGCAAATGAAAATGGTATTCTCATTGCTACTGATGTGGCTGCTCGTGGTTTGGATATCCCAATGATCCAGCATGTGGTTCACTACCACTTACCGCGTACCGCTGACATGTACGTGCATCGTTCTGGTCGTACCGCACGTGCCGGGTCTGAGGGTGTTTCCGTTTTACTCTGTGCTGCGAACGAAGCATCTGGACCTTTGGTCAAACTGAAAAAAGTTCTTTACAAAGACAAGGTTCAACATAACCCGCTACAACCTTTTGATGTGGACTACGATATCATTGCACGAATCAAGGACCGTGTCACAATTGCAAAGAAAATTACTGATTCCAACAAAGAAGCAACTTACAAGGGCAAGGACTCAAGTTGGATGACCGAAGCTGCTTCTGACTTGGGAATTGATTTAGACAGTGACTTTGATATCAGTGAGGACGATTCGCGCAAGCCCAAACCCAAGGGCTGGACATCTCTCAAGGGTAAAAAGAAGGACGCTGAGAAGATTTTGAATAAAGATGAAATGCGCAACATGAGAAGCCAGTTGGAGGAGTTGCTGAGTCGGCCTGTTAGTAGCAGGTCCGGCAAGTACTTGACGAGTGGGCGGGTGAATTTGGCACATATGATGCTTTCGGGCAATTCGCATGAAGCTGTTATTGGTCACAACAAAAATACAGCTTTGGAAAACATTGGGCCACGCAAAAAGAAGCAGAAGATGCTTGAAACGCAGAAAGAAGAAAAGACTGAGACTGAGACTGAAGAGACTGAAAAGACTGAAGAGACTGAAGAGACTGAAAAGACTGAAAAGACTGGAAAGACTGGAAAGACTGGAAAGACTGGAAAAGCTGGAAAAGCTGGAAAAGCTGAAAAGTAAATAAAAACAAAAATCAAATTTTTAGATGTTACTCCGAGTAGTATAAAAAACAATTCCTCTATAGATTTTAATTCAATTAATCGCTATCATAATATTCATCATCACTGTCTTCAACCAACTGCTCGAAATTGACCTTGTATCGCAGCATGGCTCCGATACCACCAAAGCCCTTGACGAATTGTGCACCTTCACTACTTCTGTCGGTAACAAACTCCAGGTTTGCTCCAAACAC